>JAQGAO010006714.1:0-11981 GCA_034697705.1 Ommatoiulus sabulosus | reverse complement strand
TGACTTTGATTTTCGTGGTTTCCCAGAGTTTTTAACAGGCGAAAGCCAGGACTATTCCTCTAAAATTCGGCCGCAACTGTGATTTGTAGTGATTAGTTTGCTGAATGCTTGTCTATTCAATTGTTTGTTTACCGGATCGTGTCCCAGGTTTGCAGTTATTGGGTACATTGCTCCATTACCCTAAAGACCTCATTCCCAATACTTTGCCATATATTCTGGGGATCTGAGTTTAATTTCAGAGTTTGCTATCCTCATTTTTAATTTTTTTTAATCGACAAAGCTTTCTTCACTTAACGCATTCAAGTCTCTTTCTGCCTACTTTGTCATTTTGTAGGCGCTTTTTTTGTGATAGCAGCCTTTGCACTCTATACATCCTCATCAAATCCAGCAGTGTACTACGAATTGACAGTACAATTTTACTTGGTTATGTGAATTTTAATTTTAAGAATTATGCCATCTTGGCTGAATATAAACTAAAGCGGTTTTCTGCCTAATTGGTTATCCAGAATAAGAAATGTTGGTACTTACGTATTATCCTAGACTACCTGAATCGACTGCTCCCATCCGAACCCCCGTTGACCTAACCTAGTGTAACCTAAATGGGGGCTCCGCCCCCAAACCCCTGCCAAGGGGGGCTCACGCCCCCTCGGACTCCCATATGTGGGGCCGCAGACCCCCACACCCCCGCTGACCTGACCTAACCTAACCTTTATAAACACAGTTAGTTGGGATAGGAGCAGTAGGTTCAGGTAATCTAGGATAATACGTAAGTACCGAAATGTTTAATAACCGAAAGTATTGTATGCCCATAAATTGTCTAAAATTAGCCCTGCCACATTTAACATAATGTGAAATAACGTAACAAATGTACTTGTCCCATAATTTTATTCCAATAGACTTATTCAAACATTCTAATTGAATAATGTTGATTTTCGTAAATTACCTAGCATGAATTCAGCCTCTGTTGAAAGTATGATTTGGTAATGTCCATTGTGACCAACAGCACATGGTAAAAATTATATTTAGATGAATGTTTACCTTAAAATTAACTTATTTAACCATCTTATTTTAGTAGTGAATTTTGATTGCTGTAGTTTCATGTTTCCCATGACGTGGTGTTTGAGATTCCTCTTAATTTTTTTTTTCCGACCATTGTGAATTTTGTTATGATAAAAAGCAAACAAAAATCTTAAGAAGAAAGCAAAAATTCATTTCTTGCAAGTTTTTTCTTCTTCTTCTTTTTTTTTTTGTCAAATAATATGGAAATGAAATTCCAGACACCAAACATTTTTATGGGAGGGAAATTGTTTAAATTCAATTTGATTGTGTTCTACCTTTGCTATCATATTGTTTAGTACTGAATAATCTGCAGTATTTTTCATATAATTATTAAATACGGTGCGTCTTATTCATGTAAATATATTTTTGATAATTGTTCAGGATATTTAATTGACTTAGAAACGGAAACTAAACTTCTATATAATATTGTATTGTTTTTAAACTGTGAAGTTTTTGTTTTTGACTCATGATTTATTTAGGAGTAATTCGTGTCAAAATGCCCCCAATTTGAAAACTGAAAATATTACCGATAATGTTGCCTATTGCGTTTGTAAAATCATGGCCTAATTAGAAAGACATTATTGTAAGAGTGGGAGTTCGGAAATGTTTCACCCCATACATTCACTTTCTCTTGTTCTGTCGAAAGCAAACGCTGAATATTGAAATCTCATGGTCCATTCTTATTTGGGATAGAGTATTGATCATGTGTACCCAAGGGACACCTGAACCTTCATGTTAACCAGCTTGACTGCCAGTGGAAACGTAGCTTCGAGCAACTTCAGTGCGCCCAAAAATTAGGAAATTAGTTAGTTTTCCCGCATGGCATGGAAAGTTTGATCCGGTACAAAACTTTGCAACGGTCCATCTTGCCTTCCGTGCAATTCGAGAACCAAAGTTGTTCATTTAAAATACATTGCAATTCGGGTTCAACCGCTACTTCTTCATTTGCGTTTGATTCTACCGTTTTCTCGTTTTGTGTCTCTATCGCCATTCTGTCCTGATCGTCTTTCCGGACTCCCTTACGCTCACAGTTATCCGGCTCGGCTCACACCACCTCCAACATCCCGGCGGGCGGCAATGTACTAGGACCGCGACGCGTCATCCTCGCTGTCGGTTACGGGCATGGCTTACATACGTGTTCTCCGGCGGATTCGCTGCTTCGTTAATTTACTTTTTTTTTTTCTCTACGTTTTGTCCAATGACATGATCGCGCATTTCGTTGAGTCAAACGCAATGAAAAAAAATTTTTTCCATTTTCGCTATTTTCGTGTTTTTTAAGTTTTTACGCGGGCTTGTCGCGTAGCCCCTTATACGAGCCGGATTATCGTGTGACCCAAAAATTGTACCCCCCTACTCTCCCTTTTCTTCGCGTGCCACTCGGGGCATTACCAATTAGGTTAATGTCTATTGATCGGGACAATTTGAGTTTGAAAGTTTGTCAGCTGCTGAATCTTGCAACGATGGTGCATTCCTCTCCTGGAACAGTTCATCTTCGCCTAGCTTTGTGTTCTTTGAAGCAAATAACCATTTCATCTAGTATCCTTTTTTGCCTATTGTTCTAGTTTTTTTTGTTAGTTAATGCGCATTTGAAACAAAGTTGTTTCCATTCAATGATGCAGTTTCCAGCATACATGTGACATTTAACAGTTTCCTTGGATTAAAAATTCAGACAAATGACCGAAATGTCAGTTATGTTTTACAACTTAACCACTGGTAAATTTTAAATTATATACTGCCTGGGATAGGCGTTGGTATGTTTAACACGCCCATGGTCTCGTTTAGGTACAAATTTCACATTTGTATTGAACTAGTTTTGGTCCCAGTTTTATTTCTGGTGATATGCTGAAATTGTTTGGAAACCACATTAGTTTTTCTGTTCGTTTCTAAGAAAATGTTTTGAATTTAAATAAATCGCGGAGGTTTTGTGCAGATATATTTGAATTGTATATTCGCGTGCAGTAAAATGTCCATTTAGTAATGAGAAATGTCATTAACATGTTATGCTAGAGGCGCTTTAGTTTTTAATTAAATGTAGCGTTCAATATGTAATGTAAACGCTTCATCTCCAAATTGGAAGAGAATGACAAATAAGGTTAATCTTACATATGTATGTTACATATTCATATATTGAATCATTATATTGGATGGCATTAAATTTGTTTGGGTAACTTTTCAATATCTCATGGGGGTTGCGTTCAAAATATAATGTCCATCTTTTTGGTTCAAAAATATTTAGAACTAATAAAATACACTATCGTCTGATTAGTGTTAGTAGTTATAATGTTTAATTAACAGTAACATTGCAAATGACCGATTAGACCACGTTTGAGTCGCTAATTTAATGCGTACCGCACCATGAAGTGACTATGTTTCGTCTAAGGTAAAATCCTGGAAAAATTAGAAATGCCATTAAAACAATAACAATAGAGATATCCTGAAAGTTTTGATTCTAAATTGGTAAATTGTTGGTTTTCGTAATGTTTCCAGGATTTTCCCTTCATGCAGCCATGAATTTCAAGGGTATATTCATGTACACTTTCAGAAGTTTTATCTGCAATCAATTTATCCATAATGAGCCTTAGGCAGTACTACATCCCACTTGATTACTGGCAATTTATTATAGCGTATTGTTAATATTTATGAAATGTTAGAACAAAGTTGGCAAATTTAAAAATTATTTGTGATGAAATCTGACTAAGGTTCATTTTGAAGCCGAAAGCCAATCATTGCAACTGGTGGTTCTTCAAGCCAAGAAAGTCGTGAAGATCTGCAGTCTGTATTCTTCTCATTAATCGGGGATCTGGGCTGGTGAGGCTTGGCTAACTGTTATGAAAGCAATCTTTTTTCAGTGCCCAAGATAAAACCGCTTACCGAACGGTACGCGGAGTTTTTCTCTAGCACGGTACAATCAAAACGGGCAACCACGCGAATACACCGGAAAGGAAGGGACGGGTGTACGTCCGCAAGAATAACCATGACGTGTTTGTCGCGACATTCGGGCCCTTTCGTGTACCCGCGAGTCGATACCGGTAAAATTATTGTATTAAATGCTACTTGGACGCGATCTTCCGTAGACTTTTCATATTAAATTGCTTGTCTTCCTTCCCTCCCCCATTGCGCGGCCTTTGTAGTCATGACTACGAGACAATGCATGGCATTTTAGGCTACTCAAAGAGCGGCGGCTGGAATTCTTTCGTAAAAATTCTTTTCGCGCTCTGCACTAACTTTTCCTTCTTACCTTGAAATACACAAGATATTGACATTGATCCTATGTTTGTGTTCGTTCTAGATGATGAGGATCTGCTGGAAGGGTCCAAAAATCATCTGGAACTACGCAATATTATTAATTCCTCATTTGAAATTTCATCTTATTTGAAATACAGTGAAGACCAGTACCTGTACTGATGAAGTCGACAGAAAGGTGAGTTAAGTTTTCAAAATTAACGTTTAAAAAAGAATTGTTGTGCAATTTTAGTATGTGGCTAATGATGGCGAATTTCATTTCATCATGCAGGTGAATGGAGAAGAGTAGATGGATGAGGCATACACTCTTACACCACTATCTGTTAGGAAGATACCAAGGGGCCAAAATCACATGGATCCATGCAGTGATGTGCAAAATTTGGGTCAACCAAAAGATAAAAGATGCTAAACTTCTGACTGGGATCAAAACCACTTCAGGCTTACAGCTTCAAGTGGGTGGGAGGGAGGGGGGTGGGCAAAGCATGTATGAAGAGTCCATGGTGAAGGGGATGAGGAAGTTTAGGTATGTCACGTCTCATCATGCGATGGAAATTACATTGAAAATTTAACATGCTGTTTTAATAAAAAAAAGATTTCCAAAGAAAACTATGTACTTTCTGAAACAGTTAACTAGCATAATGGTCTACATCACATGATTGCTGCTTGGAAGCATGCAATTTTTAAGATGACTGACCTTAATCAGTTATTACCCAATAGCTCGATAGTTTCAAGTAACGTTTGGGGTGGTATCTTAAATGATATGAAGACTTGATGAGCATTCAAAATCTGAAACTTGAGTGCCTATGCGATGGCGTAATTGGAAAATTTCACATCACAAATAATTGCTTGTCGGTAGCATGTAAATTCAGTCATGAATAATTGTGTTGATAAACGACCGTAAACTGTCAACATCTGAAATGCTCAAAACTTGCTTTACAGTGGGTTGATGTTCACAAAACTATATAATTACATTAAGGCAATGTGAATGTTTTTTGTGAAACAGCTGAAATTAGTGTGTAGGTTTGGTTCCTATCCCCAAGATTTCTATCATTTCGTGTAAGCAAATATTCTCAAATTTGAAGAAATCCAAAACACTTCTGACTCCAAGCATTTCGGATAAGGGATAGTTGATCTGTATGCATGATTTCTAATTTGTTATGCACTTCGTCATTATTGGCATTATTACAATACTTGTGTTACATCGAGTAACCAGTATCCCTCTTCAAATACAAGACATTTCCTTGTAGTTTTTCATAAGTAAGAATAAAAGGAATATTGGGCCGATTTATATACTGTGTAATGGGTTCTCTGTTTAAGGTGAAGCTATCAATATCTGCTTTTGAAAGCGTTGATTATCTTCTTTGTAAATGAAGTTCGTCATACATGCTTTTTCAACCAAGCAGAATTTGGAATGCTAATGCATTCCGTGGAAACTTGTCCTTTTATAGAATTTTTTAGCTTATTTTGAATATTAAAGCAACTCTTGATATAAAACTAACCTGGAAACTTTTGTTTTCAATTTTATGACATAATCCTGCATTGGGAAAAAGATCCCAAGTGTTGTTTACATCAGGAGTTGATTTTGAATTGTTTAGAATCGTCATTAAATTTTCACTTATTGGAATTTTCTATCATGCTGCATGTGCGGGCATTTTGCTTCATCTACAGTATGTCCTACTTTAGAATATTTAAAATTTGATTGAAATGAAATATCTGACTATTTCTTTAGTCGTAACAGCATGTGTTAAGGTAATATTCTAATTTATTTATTGATAGGGTGTTAATTTAACGACACCAAAGTCCATTATGATCTGAATTGCGTTAGACAGCTGGAATACAAAGCTACAGCACAACAAAAGCACAACAAAATTGATGTTGTCTAGTTCAATTTCACTATAAAATATTCAAATTTATTGCAAAAATGATATATTGAAAACTGCTCGATTAGGCAATACTAATATGCTACTTTCTAAATAATACATGTACATGTAGTTACAGAATATGAAAACTTAACATATTCTTTCCATACATTTAGATTTTTTTTATATTTTCTGACGTATGTAAAGTTCAGGGTCAGTCATTTGGTGCAAATTTCAACCTCCTCCTTCAGCTGGTTCCTACTTGCAACCAAAGTTGCATTCCTGTTAACCTCAAGGTTGTTGTAATCTACACTCGTCAAGTCAATAGTCCGATTTCAAGGCTGATGCGCATTCATGCTATTTTGTAGAATTTATGCTACAATTGCTGTATGTTTGCCATTTTCAAAATAAATTCTAGGTGCGGAAAACATGGCCTCAGCTTCTAACATTGGTAAGAAATTGGTAAATTCGATTGACTGCTGCGTGGATGAATCTCTATCAGGATTAGTCGCTGCAAACGATCAACTAAAACTTGTTAAAAAGCATCGTATTGTCATTAGGAGTGATTATAAGCAGGTGAAAGCCTCTGGCCATGTTACTCTTTTGGCTGGTGGAGGCTCTGGTCATGAACCTGCATTTGCAGGTAAGTTTCAGTGTCTGTCCATATTAAATATGATTGATTTGTAGTCTAATTTTGGGTTCTTTTCAAGGATTTGTGGGTGCTGGAATGTTGACAGCGGCTGTAGCTGGCTCTGTATTTGCTTCTCCTCCAGCTACCAACATTTTAGCTGCTCTTCGGCTTTTAGGAAGTGGCAATACAGGTAGGATTGACACTTTTTATAAACTACAGTCCCCTCATAAAAAATTATACTATTTGATTTTATTATATGCAATCTAGTTCTATGTGTTTGAAACGAATTGTGAGCAAATAATTTGAGCAACTGTAATTTGTGTAGATCTTCTTTGAAAATCAAAGACAATGTTTCCCTTCAAAATTTTGGAATATATCGATCTATCATACATTCTATTTTTTACATGTACCGCTAGCTGGAACACTTATCATTGTGGCAAACTATACCGGTGACCGGCTGAATTTTGGATTGGCTGCTGAACAAGTAAAGGCTGAGGGTCACCTGGTGGAAATGATCCTAGTCGCCGAGGATTGTGCTCTAGTGAGCGCTAATAAATCAGCAGGAAGACGTGGCCTGTGTGGTATTGTGCTAACTATGAAGGTAAAAGACTGGTTAGTAGTCGACGTGCATAAGATGAACGAATCAAGTAGAAAATAATGTTACAGTTAAATTACGTACCACATTTTTAAAAATGTTACGTACTGATTGCAAAGAGTTGCATAAATGTATACGGCCACCAAAAATTACATGTACTGTACTGGTATTTTAGTTGTTCATCTTTTCAATTGTATAGATTGCTGGGGCCATGGCTGAGAGTGGAAGTAGTCTTTCCGAAATCGTCACAGAGTTGAATCATGTTACCAATAATTTAGGTAAAAGTTGAAATGACTGCTATCTCCTCTTGAGAAATTTGTTCCTCATGTCACTGTTAAATTTTGGAATATTTTAGGAAGTATTGGTTTGAGCTTGTCGCCATGTAGCATTCCAGGGTCTGGACCCAATTTCATACTTGGTTCAGATGAAATGGAACTGGGTTTAGGCGTTCATGGTGAAGCAGGAGTTCGTAGATTGAAGGTAAATTATTAGCTAAAATTTCCTATGAATTAAGATTTCAAATGACAAGCTTTGTAAGTTTTTGCAAGGTAGTATGTGCATATTGAACACGTACCTTGAGGATGTGCAGAGTGAAATTTGGCTGACATTAAACGATACACTTTTATAGATGCAGTCGGCAAAGGAAGCTGTTAATTCCATGCTCACGCACATGACCAACCCCCTATCTGCATCTTGCTTGCAGCTTCAGACTGGTAATTTTTCATAATGTTATGAGGTTGGTGAGGAATAAGAAGAAATGTTTACCGTAATCTTATTTTGCAGGTGAAAGAGTAGTGTTGTTAGTCAATAATTTGGGTGGGACGACCAGCCTAGAATTGAATATAGTAACTTGGGAAGCCATCCTTTGGCTAGGTAAGAAAGGTTTTTAAATAACCGAAAACATTCGAATTTAAGGTGAACTGTTTGTACATTTGTCTGCTGTTTAGAACGTAGGGACATTGAGGTGGTTCGAGTGTTTTGTGGTCCAACGATGACTTCTTTGGAAATGGCAGGAGCCACTATAAACATTCTCAAAGCGACAAATCAAATGGTTTCTTATTTGGGTAAGACCTCGATTTGCATATATTTGTTCACAGTAGGGATTTTTTAATGATTTGTGATTTTTTTTTTCTTATGTGCATTAGATGCGGAAACTTCTGCACCGGGGTGGCCCAGAACACACCAGGTGGTGGCACACAGGACAGATACGAAGCGAACACAATCTGTCTTCCTTGACGAAGACATTTCCAGTGTCACGGATCTTAACATAAATGAGACATCTACTGTTAAACTATCTCAAGGTAATTAAGACAATCATCAACACATTTTAAGAAATTCCTTTACAAGTGCTCATAGTTATACGATTCAGTCAAAATTCAACAGTTATGTTTTTTCGTTTTATCAGATTGTTTGAATTAACAAGATGCATGTACTTGCTTATTATATTCTACTAAGAAAAAGGGGTTTTGATGGGTGTTTTTGGACTACTATGCGAAAATGAGTCATTTTTGAAATTTGTATCCGTAAACATGTGTCTTGTTCATAGCTGCAGAATCTGCACATGGCATTATTTCTTGAAACATGCATTGTGGTGTACTAATGGCATTTCCTTGTCTAAAGATGCTTGCTCTGTTTTGAAGATGGCCATTGAAAGTTCTGCCAAATCACTGCTGGAGGCTAAAGAATTGCTCAATGACTTGGACAGTGGTTGTGGAGATGGCGATTGTGGAAATACCATCGGAAGCGGTGCTCAAGGTACACGAGTTATTGATTTCAACTATTTCTTTTGATTTTTAATACATGCAGGCATTGAAAACGATGTTAATCACACACTGGCTTGTTGCAGCGATTTTGGACGCATTGGCACACGATTCGCTCAATGTGCAGCATCCCTTTGCAGTCATGCAACAGCTGGCTAGTATCTGCCAAGAGAGTATGGGCGGTGCATCTGGAGCTTTGTATGGCATTTTTTTCACTGCAGCTTCGTCAACATTGAAAACTGAAGTTTCGTTCAGATCGTGGTGTGATGCTCTGCGAGCTGGCACCGAGGGCATTGCAAAATATGGAGGCGCGAATGTTGGAGATCGCACAATGGTAATCACTTGGGTCAAAAGATGCTAAATTATGACAATTTCTTGAAAGATAAATTGAAAAGAATAACAATTGACAATGCAAGCATGATATCATGAAATCAAAACGATTCTATTGTAACTTTAAACTAGATTTCAACTTATCACGTTTCTCGTTCAATGACAGGAATGTTAAATTATCAATAGATATTGATATTGAAAACGTATTTTTTTTAAAAACTAGCTGGATTCACTTTACAAAGCAGTTTATGCCCTTCGACAATGTTCAGATGGTCAAGATGCCATTCGGGTTGCTGCTGATGCAGCTGAAGATGGTGCCAAGCAAACTGCGGGAATGGCGGCAAAAGCAGGACGAGCTAGTTATGTAGGCTCTGATCGATGGAATCGAGAAGACCCTGGGGCTGTTGCAGTTTCCATTATATTTCGAGCCATTGAAAACTCCTTCAAAAGTGCACGTTAGCATTATTTTCTTTATTATTCAAAATGTGCCCTGAAAGTTATATTTTATACGGACAATGACCATCAATGAAACATTAACATATAAGGAAATACTGAATACAGGAACTTTTCATAAATAAAATAGGATCAACTCAATATTTAATGGTTAGTCACATTAAAAGTAATGAATGTATAGATGGCAGCAGGTTGGTTTTACAAATTTCTCTATGCAGTACTTTTAAAATTCAATAGACTCCTGACTATCCTGAGCATGAGAGCATGAAAAATTAAGTTCTCTGGATAATTGAACCTCCAGATAATTTACAAAATGTAAGAAAAATAAAAAATTGAGTTTTTCTTGCATTTTATGGATAACGTGTAATTTCATAAAGGTTTAAACCTACAAGAATTTATTAAATTAAAAAATCATTTGAAAAAATTAAACGTTTTTAAAAATGCTGTCTTTTAGTGAAACTAATTTTTAATATATACAGGTTACTTTAGTAATATTATAGTTTATTATTTTTTAAATCATTATTGTTTTGGAGAAATCGTCATTTTCTAAATAAAAATTGTACTTTTTTTTTGTTGGAAAAGTCATATTGGTTCAGGAAAATTATCACTTCGAACAGAAATGCTAATCTCTAAGCCACCTTGCTCGTTATATGACTAATGGTTAATTAAAATAATTCTGAGATCTCACAGTAGTCTGTGCAGAAAGTTTTTTAAATTTTAATCAATTGATGTCAACTAAGTATTCTTGAAAATATATGTGAACAAAGGTAACCCTTACGTTAAAACATGTGTTCAAAGGGGGACTTTTGATATTATTTTAGCTCGATCCTGATAAAGGCCGCAGTGCCAAAACACGAGTAATTAAAATATGTAAAATTTAGTAGTGAAAAAACGACTTGTTGTTTTATAAAGTTTTGCCTAAAGTTCTGGATAAGCGCTTCCAACCATTGTTTTTCCTGCAAAGTTTAGGTCGTAGGTTTGAACTTTCAAAGAGTGTCCATTAATCTTAAGTTTACATTTTTGATTTGGCCGTGCATAAAAGCAAAATGTAAATATGGAAAGGTCGAATGCAGGACTTGTTCCTACGAAAAAACTTCCACCAGACTTCAAGTGGTTGTCCCACAAATATGAGGCGCTTAACAAGTAGGCCTGGAATCGAAACAATAATTGATGTTAGTGACAAATCTGGTATATTAGTCTGATTTGTTTTATAAAATATGAAATATTTTGTGTTGGATAATCAGACCAGATTTTTATCATCATTGTTATGAGCATGTACATGAGCATTTAGCACATGAGGATAGAACAATCCGAATGACATTAAGATATAATGACCAAATCTATAATTGAATATATTAGATTCAGTGCGCTAATAATACTTACTCCATTGAGATCCAATATTTTTTCATAGCCCAAGTAATTTATGTTTTTATTTTTCTCCAGCCAGCAGTAGCGGACCCAGTTGTGCAGGCCACTGACTTTATCATCTTTAATTTCTCCAATCAGAACATGTTCTGCACCGCTCGAACTCAACTCTCGTGAGCGTTTATAAGGCGAGTACCATGTGTTCTTTATTGTTTCTCTAAATTTTGAATCGTCCTCTGCTACAAGTCCTAAAATAAAAAAATATATACATTATATAGTATATCCCAAAGCTGCCGTCATTTATGCTCTTTTATAAACATTTTAAGCATTGTTCAGGAGTTGTTTTATTATGGATGCCCAATATATTCTTACAAAATTTATTGATCAATCATAAAGTAAATTTCTGGAAAAACACACTCCAATATTTTCTTCCTAAATTTTTGCTTTGTCCCTGCTTTATTTTTTATTTCACGAAATCTGTAGTTTTAATCGTAAAATTAAAAATTTACTAAGAAACATTTTTGATAGGAAACTTTACAAGGATTATTTAAATACATATAATTATAAATTCTGGACCTACAGCGAGGAAAAAAAGTATTTCAACACCCAAAAAATTTCGAATAACTTAATAAATAATTAAATTTTTGCAATAAAATGTTTACTGATACAAATGAAAGATAAACTGA
>JAQGAO010006713.1:0-11985 GCA_034697705.1 Ommatoiulus sabulosus | reverse complement strand
CCAGGACCAACGGTTGTCTATCAGAACTCCGAGGGATTTCATGTTGTCTACCCTGGGAAGAAGGGTCCCTTGGGATACACAGGTGATATACACCGAGTGGCCACTTTATTCGGATCGCCACCATTAATTTTTTGCAAAATAGCCTGTTCCAACAGGTATGACACATTGAGTGACAATGTCAACAATGTCTTTTGATATACTGTATGTGATATGCATATTTGGGAGCAGGCTACTGCGTAAACCATATGCCAGATCTCAGTGTACATTTCTGCTATGAATTACCTTTCACACGAATAAAAATACAATTTTAACTATTTGTCATTGCTGACTTATATCCAGCTGACGTACGTACAGTACAATTAGCATGAAGTAAATGCAGTACTCGGCTGTTAAGTCAGTTTCACATATATGCTTCATTGGATACGCGTGCTCAGACTATAGCGGATTAACGTTGGTGTCATATAACACCTGTGTTCACATCATTGCTCTAACGAGCATTTATATGGTAATTATGAAGAAGGTAGGTAGCTAGATTGCATAAGACTTTCTTCAATGTCAGTAGCCTCTTCCGCAACCGATCAAAGGCCGATAAGAAAAAATGGGCGTTCCGATGACCTCGAACTTGTCATATGACAGTAGGTCATGCGTTCGTTTCCTGGAAGTTTGCTTTCAAGAATTAAGCTACGTAATTGTTACATTGAAATGGAGTGACACACATTATACATATATGAAAGGAGTGGAAGTGATTAGGTCTAATTACAGCAAGATGAATGGAAAAAAGATTTTTTTTCGGCAAATGAAAGTCCCGATCGAAGTGCTTGTTTTCTTCCGTTTTAAGACGAATATTTTACTTACTGTATGTCCCTGAATGTTCGTAGTTCTCTCGATCGTCGCCGATAACGTTTCGGTGTCGTCCAGCATTGTTTTCATGCCGTTTCGATCCATTCCTGCGCAACATCAGGTCGAACGTCCATATTCCTAAAAAATAATTGCGACAGCGGACGACACTGCTTTCGAAAATCGGCTGCTCATTTATATAAGCCGACATAAAGTAAGCCGAACCATACAGATGCAAAGTGGCACACGGATGTCATTCGCCAAATTTGAAGCGCGCAGTTTGAAACGAGTGAAGTGCGTAACATTAAAAGGCCCACGTTTCAAAGCTTAATAATTTATAAGCTTGTTTACTTTTAAATATTCATTTGTAAGTTTGTTTTATTTATTATTATTCAATTTCCGTCTTGCTTTATTTCTTGAAAAAAATTCTTTCTTTCAGAATTTAATAAATTTTGAACGCTTTATTGTTGCAGATTGCTATTATTTTGATACCAAGATTTGATATGTATGTTTAAAACTAAAAAAAAATAAGCAATTATAGGTATAATGTGGCTGTTGGTAATACAATTCAAATTGTTGGAAATGGCAAATTAGGTAAGCAATAACATTTATGGGCGCAATGAGGACTGCTCATTGAAGGTAATTGCCGCATCAGCCCAAAAATGCATGTTTCTAACAACGTATGTACACTTTTCTTCCGCATACAGCAAGAAAAGAATGTTAAGGAACTATATAACATCATGGTTTACTGTATCTACTCTTGAATTACAAAGGTAACCTAGATCCCCCCCATTATTTTACACACGGCCAATTAACGGACGTCCTTGTTGCAATGAGAATGACTAATGTAAAGCACTACGGTACGATCAACCTTTGATGAGGGAAGCCTGCAAGGTAATTGACAAATATTTTAGAAGAGTTTAAGCAAATGATGGATTCGTCATTGATAAAACACATACCAATCGAGCCTGCTGAACACAATTGGAGAATTCACGCACTTCTTTAGAACACTTTAATGATGTCTTCGTATTCGCCTGATAGCAGTCCAACACCAGCTTTTCTCTATCCGTGCAAACAGGGTCGCACGTGTAGGCCCTTCAGCATAATAAATGAACTCTTTTAGCTGTAAAGTTTACAGAAATATCTTTAACTAACTCTACTAATGAATTTGTAACATACGGTAAAAGTGCTCCAACTTCTGTCACAGCAGTTGAAAAGTTGCCAGCCATTTTCTTTTCTATTTCTATGTTCTGTTGTTCGGCAGCATTAAGTTTGCTTCTCCAGTGTGCTTCTATTTTACGTATCTCTTCCTCTTTTTCCTTGTTGAGGTGCATTGCCTGCAGCCTCATTTCCTATGAAAAACAAGCCCATGGACACAGGTTTAAGATCTCGACTACTTTCGGGAAATATGCTAGAAGCCCTGAAGCTTACTTCGTAGGGTAGAACTCCGCCTCGAAAGGCACCGGAAGCTGCTGCATGGTGCTCAGGCTCACTTCTAGTATACGTCTGCTCTGGAATAGCACGCGGCGTACTCTGTTCGTTACCTGCAAATGAAATGCATCTCTTACCAGGTGGCCCTTAAGCACGGACACCTAAATTGTGACATAACTAAGAGAGTCTCGTAACTGTTAGGTGACTCATCTTTTCTCTCCTAAGTAATTGTCTTTTTGTTAGGAGAGCTGTGTTTGCATGTCCACTTATGTGACTCTCTCACACTTTTTTCATATTTAGGTGACACTTAGGTGTCCGTGCGAACATAGCTTTAAAAAACACGTATCCATAACCAAACAGGGGCACGTGCTCTATGTATGCATTACATGAGAATAGCAAAGGACACGGAGTGTCTCAACACTCCATATACTGCATGATGAATGAATATTTATTACTAATATTTACACTGTAGGACCTTTGCAAGCTGTAGTTTATTTGGAAATACGATACTGCTCAATTTGTACTTGTGTCAAACCTACTAGTAACTCGAGTTAGGCTTGAATTATATGCATTCAAGCAGATAGGCAAGCTGCATTAATGTATAAACTGTACTAGTCTTTGGTGAACGCTATGTTGACTAATCCTCAAAGAAAATATAACGACTCATTGATAAACTCGTTAAAAAATAAGCACACGCAAACCCTTCCTTGTTTGGTCAAGGGTCCTATATACTGTATACCTACTCAAACTTACCTGCAACCCTCCTGATGGGTACCTCTCTCTCCGATTCCCCCCTCAATCTCTTGACGACTGAATCTGAAATCTGAGACATTTTAAGATGAACCAACCGCCCAATCGAGTAGCGGTACAAAGAGGCACGTTTAGTTAAAAATTACCTTGATAACTCCTGAGTATTCATCATTTACTAAGGTTATTTTTCTTGAGCTAGACGTCCCACCCATGGCCTTTCGCACTCGATCTAAGGTCACAGACTAGACTTAACATTGAAAAGCAACAGCTAAAGCGTTATCATCTCACAACGGGGGCACCTGGTAGACTCGCACGTAGGGGTCGTCCATAAAAAAATAAAGGGGCCTTCCATAAACTATCTCACACATGCACATTAGCAGGCTTGTAAAGTACACTCATTAAATTTGAGTTAGTCGCGTATTTACTGAGCTTTTACAAGTAACTGAAGGGATTTTAATCGATCTTATGCCTTTGATTTTATAAAATCATGATCGGGGTTGAACTTTTATATGTTATGAAAACTAATAAATTATCCATTATAAAGGTCACATAGGGTGCATGGGTCTGGCCTCATGAAATTAGGAAGTGACAATTCCACAAAAGCCTAAAAAGTAGTCGCAGCTTCTGAAACGCAAATGTCTTTCTCAGAAAACGTTTTATTTCAGTCAGATGAATTGATCCAATTATTCTATGCTGTTAATGTGGACTTTTCAAGATTTTGTACACAAGTTTCTAAAAAAGAAAACATGAAATGTGAGAAGTCAGGTTATGCGGTCTATAATAATAAAAATATCCAGTGTCATACGGAAATACCATCAGCGTGTAAAAGATAAAGAGCAGGGGGAAGAAATTGGTAGAGCTACTCGACGATAAATACATTTGAACCCGACGTCCCAAAGCTTGTTTGGAACCTTGTTAGATCATGTTGTAAATAAATCTCTCATCAGAACTGAGTCGCAATGCATGCAAACCACTGAAACATTCTTAGCATGACTGCTAGGATCTGTTCATGATGACATTTTTCAGTTTTATCTTTTTGCTATTATACCATTAAAACGTAAAACTACTTATAATAAGTAAACTTGAAGGAACGGTTTGTTATTCAGTTTTGAAGGCAAGTGCTGCAAGGTTGTTAATAATAAAACTTTTAAATCGTCATTATGAACTGGCCTTTTCATATTCCACGTGTACGAGTAAAGGTTCAAGGATAGGTCACAAAGCAATTGAAAGTAAGCAAATTAAATTAATGTACAGCAGCTAACGAACAGATTGACAGCTTTTCTAGCAAGTTATCATTTAAGCAGCTTGCAGAACTAATATTACAAATAAGTTATTAAGTGGCCAGCAAAATTAGAAGTATTAGACTTTGTTACACGGAATCCATTTTATTCATGAAACATCATTGGTTTTCCACTTTCCTAGCAAAATAAAATCATCCTTTCCTTCTTATAAGTAAAAGTCATTAAAATGGCAGATCCAGAATACTTTTATAGAGCAAACACTATTCATAGATTTTCACAAGAATGTAAAAGGCACAAAGTGCACCTATTCAAACATTGCAAATATGAGTTCTGCAAGTGGCACAAATATTTAAGGCGATCCTAAAGTTTCTACATTTCAACAAATATTAGTTTTAAAAAATGAATATAACTGCAAAATTAATTCCCCATGTGTAGTCAAGACAATTCGATTTGGTTGGATGCTGACTTCTGTACAGTTTATTTAGAAAAAGTAATATAGAATGAAGCAGAAATCGAGCATATAAAACCCACAATCATTTTAATCAAAGGTGTTTATGTAGACTCGATTTCGCAATGCCTCTATATTTTTCTGCAATGTTTTACAAAATTGTCAGATCGTATTCCTACCCAAGGCAAAATAAATTTGGAGATATTCATTTGCTGTTTTTAAAAATGTTTCAGTCACCGGTGTTCACGTTAGGATAACCTTATAATCGAAATTTTTGTTAATTAGGCTCATGTCAATGAAATTTATTTAACATTGGCTAAAGGAAAAGCGAGAGAAAACAAGAAGGATGAAGATGGAGGTTGATTTTTAGGAGATCTACTCCGGGATTTTACAGGAAGCAGACAATGGAAAACTATGAACATATTCCCACGCCAGCTCTTGGGAATCCAAACTGTCTCCCAAAACGAGGCAAGGGTGCACTTTTAAACCAAGGCAACTACTGGTTATTAATGAACCCAAAAAAAATGCCCTTGCATGCATTTTTAGTCAAAGGTAACAAAATCGAACGTGAGCCAAAATTAAAGTAAACCAATTTTAATGTACGTTGGCGATTCCCTACGAAAAAATAAAACCCTCCGGTAACACTGTCTAAAAAGTCCCCATCAGGAATGAATAGTGAACGTACAAATAATGGACTAATGCATAAAAAGATAAACTTCAACCTTAGTTAGGGGGTGGTGGGGCACAGAAAACGCACGAGTACAGCGACACATATATTTCCGCAAGTGGAAGGGAAGAGGATTGTGGATGGGGAATAAAAACGATGGTGATGGTCTTCCGAGCTAACCTAACATGGGAAGAGGCCAGGGCATCGAGTCCTAGATGAAAAACATTTACACTCGGGGATGGAAAAAAAGAAAGGTTAAGAGTTTGGGTGGCTCGACCACACCATGCGTGCAAAAAGTACGCAGACTACGGCGGCAGTCTTTCCGCCGTAATAATGAAATAATAGAAAAGCGCCTTGATCAAATTGCACTCGACACAATATACAGAAATCATTCCTTATCGCTCACGGGCTAGCATGCAGCCGAGCGCAAGAGAGGGGCTATGGAATTTGAATGCTATTCTGGATAATTTGTTTCAAATACAAAACCCCGTCTCATCTTTTACGACTTCCAATTCTTCAATTTAAAAAGAATCGGATTGCGCTGGATCAACTCAAAAGCAACCAAATAAAAAAAAAAGAAAAAAAAACGCAAATGTGTCGCAAGTTTAAAATACGAGCTATTTTAAATAGGAGTGCGTGTAAAACGATAGCTATGATGGGATAAGAATTGATTCCTTTATACCTGATGATCGGTGAATGACAAAATAGCCACTAGAGAAAGTGGAACTTCGAAAGGGACTGGTGATTTTTTTCTCGTTTTTCGCGTTATTTTTTTCTTCTTTGTTTTAAAGGAAGTGACTTCACTCATCGCCACCATCCTCTCCTTCGCCTTCTTGCACATCATCATCACCTGGAAAGAATATGTAAAGTGTTAGCCTATTTTGTGAAATATCAAAACCATTCAAAATTAATTTCCACATATTTTCTCATAAGTAAAAAATCTAATTATTCAAAGTGCATAATTTATATGCATCTTAAAAAATTTGACAATATATGTATTACTGCTATTGCCATATAAATCAAATTATCGTATAAGTTGAGTGTAAGAGAACAAATCACTTGAAATGATTTAATATAACTTTCAAAGATAACATGCCTTCATCTAGCGCTTCTTCTGCCTCCTCCCCCTCCCCATCTTCATCATCGCCTTCTTCGTACACTTCTTCTTCATCAATGTCGTCTTCTGAAGAAAACAAGGATTAGCAATCTGATCCACTAACTAAAAAGCATGCTTTCAATTGTTAGTTTTCCCCTACCTTCAACGTCATCATCGTCATCTCCCTCACCGTCTTCATCTTCCTCCACAACAACGACGGAATCATCAACTTCATCGTCACTACAATTTCAAGACAAAAGGAAAGCTCAATGAATCTGCAGATGAACGAATTATGAAATTCTGTTTTACCCCTTTGACACAATCTTAGCACCCAGTTACCTGTCATCATCGTCTCCTTCTAGACCGTTTTCAACCTCTATGTCTGGAACCAAGAAATACTGTAGTGGGTTGGGCCACACATCATCTTTAATGACCTATGCGGGGAATTGAATAAATTAATGCATCAGTAGCATGGCAGTTTTTAAAAAAAAAAAAAAAAAAAGCAGAATGTAGAGAGCAGTAGATAACTCACCTCTGCTATGTCGTCAGCTGATGGGTCTCCATGATCCGTAAACCATGTGAAAAAAGTTCTTTGCTGATGATTCCGTTTACGGTTATTTTTCAGTGACTGCTGTTTTTCCTGATGCTTCTTGGTCAAGTCCATGCTCTCCTTCCAATTGATTGGAGTGCTTTGTGAAGCTGGATCCCCTAAGTTTACAAAGAAATTAATACAAACAGCGTAATCCCTTAATCAAGAAGCAATGAGCAATAAGACTTACCCGTTGATCCCAGGTGAAATTCTTTGGTGAGGACATCATTTTCAAAGTATGGGTTATTATCAAAGTAAAACTTAATCCTGGAACAGGAAAGATTTTTTTTTAAA
Source organism: Ommatoiulus sabulosus (assembly GCA_034697705.1). Classification (NCBI taxonomy): domain Eukaryota; kingdom Metazoa; phylum Arthropoda; class Diplopoda; order Julida; family Julidae; genus Ommatoiulus; species Ommatoiulus sabulosus. The sequence continues at coordinate 4,632 of JAQGAO010006713.1, read as the reverse complement.
AAACAATGCAAACCACATAATTCAGCTAATCAAAGAATGATACAGGTAAAAATACAGTGTGTCTTACCTATAACCACTTTTAATATCTTCAAATTCTTCAACTTCCAATTTATTCAGGTAATGCAGGCACTCTTCTTCCTCTTCATCTAGGATTGCGGAGATCTGAGAATGATTTACAAACTAGACGAGAGTTAAGGAATTTTTTATAAAGCCTTGGAAATTATAATGCGCACATTTAAAATCCTTTTAGAACTTAAAATTTGCATTTACATCAAAACACTAACTACTAAACATAGAACGATAAAACCAAAACTATCATCACAAAACTGACCACAACCATCAATGATTCTTGAGAAAGAACATGAATGAGTTAAATGCTTGTATTCCATTGTTGCTAATTTAAAAAATGTTTTATAATAAAATTAAATCATTAAAGGCTTTGGCAGTTAACCAAAAGTTCTTTTGAAGCCATATATAATGATAATGAAGATCAGTGTAGATGGGGCTTTGAAAATATTGCGATTTTTACCAATATAACATCTGATAAGAAATTCTAAATAATCAATGCTTTAAAAAGCATCGACTTGCAACAACCATAATTATGGCATGTAAAACAGTAAATGCACATGCCAAAAAAAACACAAGTTTCAAGTGTCTAATAGGAAACGAACCTGGTTTGAAAGGGTAATAACGATTAAAATTTCTCATCATCATTAAGAACCTGCATCCAACCAATCATTTGATGGATGCAATGCACTAGGAAAAAACATTAAGTTATCTAAAAATTTGCCATAAAAACTCTCCCTACGCTGACTAAAAAGCATAACGGTATGATGAGTTTTTAGCGATAGTAAATTCAACACATGGTCTACCGCTCATGGGTGCTAGACAATGTTCATAGAATACCACATGTAGAGCACACCACGTGTCGAGGAAAAGTTGAATTTACGATCACGCGTGATACAATTGGTTCGCCATTATCCCCTGCAGAAAATGATATCCAACAGTGAGTCAAAGCCCGAAATTTCGCTGCAAAATAGAAATCACAAGAGGTCAAGCAGCCATCTTGGCAGGGGGGATCATTCACCGGCAACAAGCACATTGCCGCGCATAAGGTGGGTAAACAAACATAACCTAGGGGCGACCGCGTGTCCGAATCTCGAGCTTAGGTTTCGTCGAACACGTCGGGCTTTGTTCTCGGGGTTAAATTGTCAGAAAACAATTCAAAATTAAAACCCTGGTATTGGCGTAGAAGCCAACTTAAGCCTCTCGCCGATTGGCGTACGAAGGCAGAGCACCAAAACGTTCGAACGCAGCACTCCCGTAGCAAAAGCACAGAGCGCTCCCAGGCGCCCCGTAGCGGCTCCGCCAGGTTAGGCCGCGAGCGCAGCGTTCAACGAACATGCGGGGTGCCACCGCTAAACAAAGCATGAAATTTAGGCTTAAAACCACGCGAGCGTTTTCGCCGCTTTCAAAAGCACAAATAATAAAGGATACAGCTGTCACCCAGAAATTCGGGATCTTCTTGATGATTTCGTTCCGTTTCTCGAAGAAAGGCTTCCGTAGTTTGTTGTATTTTTGTTCCACTTTGAGGATTTCTTCGCTGGCTTTCTCGTTCAGGGAATCGATTTCGTTCTGACAGGAGTCGATCTCCTCCAGTGTGTTTTGCGTTTCTGCATCGTAGTCGCGGCTCTCGTCGCCCTCTCCCGCCGATCCAGGACCCTCCGTTTTGCGTATTTTCTTCGGTGCTGCACCAACTGTCGCCATTGCGGGCAGTTTTTCGCTAAAAATAATCAGAGGAAAATGCTTATCGCCGATTCCAACGCATAAAGTTTTCAAAACTCCGACGACGCACGCACAGGATGTTGGGAGTGCGCATGCGCTCGGGGAACACCGGGGTCCGTTTGGCGCTTGGAGACGAAAGTGACGCTGATTGGTCACTCGGAAAGAGATCGACAAATCGGGGCTCGCGATACTTGGAAGCGTCCAATGGGAAACGCTTTCACAATGAGCTTTTGAATCGCTCTACTTAAGCGTGATTCGGTGGATCGCTCATTGGTCGGTTGGAATATGGCCAGCGGGTGGACCGATTGGACCTCATCTTGATTTGGGATTCACCGCCTGCGGTGTTTTCAAAACAATTTTGTCATTATTTAATACTTTAATATTATATACAGTACAGGGTTGCCACTGACCTGCGAAGTCAGGCAACTTTGTCAAAATTTAAAGAAAAGTCAGGTTGAGGTCAGGCAAGAATTATTATTTGGTGAAATGAGTACCTATACCCGGAGGAAGAAGAAATTGAAAGTAAAATCCAGAGCCTGAAGAATGCTTATGCGTAGAATTGCAAAATTTTGTTATTGTACGAGTCAATGTGCGTGTTGGCAGATAATTGTGCGCTTAATAAATAAAAATTACACGCATTATATTGAAGACTTTTTTGCTTTTTTTAAAAAAGGAAGCTATTTAACTTTAATTTTAGTCAGGCAAAGTCAGTCAAAAATGAGAATAAAATGGACAAAAGTCAGGCAAAGTCGATTTTTCAAATGTGGTGGCAACCCTGTATATTATTATTTATTGTTATTATTATTATTAACGTCTTCGTGGACCCCCAGTACCTAATCCATGGACCCCAGGTTAAAAAACCCTGGCATAGGTCGTATTCTCAGTAAATAAAAACCATTTCGCCGCATTTTGATGTAAATATTTACTATCGAAGGCAAGAGTCGTGTTGACTCCTTCACTTGACACCTTTAGTAGAGTGTTTTGCATACGTGTATATATACGTCGAGAGAAAAGGTCATTACCTGGAGGAAAGTAAAGGGTTATGTGAGGCAATGAATTGCTCCGAGTAATATTTGTTTTATTCGGTATATGGTGGGAGTAGCTCGTGCACTCCCGTGACGTATTTGATGAACGTCCATTTTATTGCTTATTTTTCTGTATACATTGTATAGTTTATCGCAATTGCTATTTTCATTTCTTGATCCATTTTATGATCATCAATGTCACGGCGTTTCTAGTGCACGTACGCGCTACGTGACACCCTTTGTATATTTCCCAATTGACGTGTTTGGTGCTCGTATAGAATTACGCCAATATCCTAGCGCGCTTACTTGGCATAAAAAACGCCCTCATATGGAGCGGCTTCAGACTCTCAATATACCCTGATGTAATCTTGAGCGAGAAATTAATGTTAATTTCATGGAAATTGATGTTATTAACTGTTTTTTTCTAAGCTAGATGTTAAGCCGTGCGGAGTTCCGTCCGAAGATATTGGTTCGTAATACCTGAATGACGGGATACTTAAACGGTCTAAGTCCGCGGACTTTGGACGTTTGAGCACAGTTTGGGGACTCCGTTTCGGCACATTTTATGTTCAATTCAATTCAACTCAGTACCCGAACTCATGTCCCGAAATTACGACTGCAGCGCGAGAATTCATACGGTATGAAATGTCCCGGATCAAGGGGCCATTCAAAAAGGACGTCTTTTCCCAAAATTGGACTCCCTCTACCCCGTGTCCGGTCAATCAGAACTTCTCCCACCCCCCCATCCCGTTCGGACGTCCGAAACTTTTGAAAAAATTGTGCTCGGAAAACGTAAATTTTGTATACTCTGAAAAGGTTGAGAAATTTGCCAATTTGGCCTGAGAATGTTGGAAATTTTGTGAATTTCTCCTCGAAAATTGTTGGAAATTTTGTGAATTTCTCCTCGGAAATTGTTGAAACTTTTACGAATCTGTATACTCGAAAACAGTTGAAAATGTTGAAGATTCGTAATTTCGTATACTCGGGAAAACGTGGAAAATGTGGCAAATTTGTCCTCGAGAAAACGTGGAAAAATTTGTAAATTAGATGACCTCTGACTATATAGGTTGAAAATTTTGCGAGTTTGTACTGGCAAAATTTGAAAGTTTGCGAATGGACCCGGAGTTTTTAAGTTCTCCGACTTTTCCAGGTTTTCCATGCAGGACTTTACTGACTTTCGCAATTTATAACACATCACTTATACGCGATATATTGCGCTAAATTTCCATTTTAATTTGGGCATAGGCCTACACTAATTATATTTGGCAATTTCAATCAGATGTTGCTTTTATTTTGACACCGAGAACTTGCTCATGTCGAAAGTGCGCAGATTTTGGTAATTGGGAAAGAATTATAAGTTAATTGGCAGCACCGTTGATAAAGCAATCATTTACGCGCGATTTTTGTGCCATTAAGATTAGTATTGTTTTTTTGTGCCAATCCTCGATATAAAAACCGCAGTTTGGAAATCACTGCTCTAAATTACATTTCTCTGTAATGCTGCATGTCAGTTAACACTCCCATAAGTACGAAAACGTGTTTTTACGTGCTGATATATGCGCGGCATCATTATCAAGAAACTGAAATATTTGTCGATAATTCGCTTGGCATTTCGTAAATTTACTATCACGTGTATACAGTAAAACCTGGAAAAGTGACCACCTGTTTATGTTGACCACTTCGTAGTGTATTGTTAATTTTTCTAGTGTGCATTTTCCGCATACTAAACAGTGCTGAATTATGTAATTCAAACTTTGCGTGCCTCTAACAGTTATGCCTGATTCTCACAGAACGAAATGCGCATGGGCAAAGCCTTCAGCAG
>JAQGAO010006712.1:0-11985 GCA_034697705.1 Ommatoiulus sabulosus | reverse complement strand
AACGAAACGTATGGAAATAAGTACGTAGCTGTTTTACTAGACTAACTAAAGTTTTAATGAAATGCTCTAAAATTATGCGTTTGAGGAAATACAACATACACTTAGCAATTTGTTTTATGATCTCAATACAATTTAAAACTTATTTTAAAACTAAAATTCATTACACTTAATACAGTATTTTCTAATGGACCTTTATTATGCAGAGTTACGTATGGGGTTACATCACGTGATCATTTCATCGAATCAACAATTAAAAGGACGTGCATCGACACTTCCTCGGAGTAATTTTCGCCAATGGAATGAAATGAAATGTCACTTGATATATGCATGCTGGCGAAATCTGATTAAGGTCCATTGTTGAGTTATTTGGTGGTTATCGAGGCATCGTCTAGTTGTTTAGTCTGCATTTAGAGTGACCAACACGCATTAATAAAAGCATAGTATAGATGATGACGTGTTGCTTAGCTGCGCATGCGCCAGCATCCTTATGTCGTGTGTCTACTCCATTCCAAGAGTCGCACCGCATACGTCTCCTTAGTCGCCATCTTGATTTAGCAATACCCTTGTTTCCACGGTGAGATCATACACGTTGGCCTTCAACGATCAAACTGACCACGCCTCCTAACTTGCTTCGTAATTCGTATATGGAGCAGGATTTTTTTTTTTGTGTGTGGGGGGGGGGGGCTCTTGGGTTGTTTTCGCACGTCAATACAGAGTCACAAAGCCGAGCAGGTACAGTACCCCGACTTATGTGCCGGAATGCGAGTGAGAGAGATACCCCTGGGCCAAACCGCCAGCTCCCAAGGATATCCTACCCGGGGTCAGAGAAGGGGGCAGGGGAAGCGTGGTACCTGCCTGGCGTGTGGACCCCAACGGCATTTTTTTTTTATATTTTGGATGAGGAGCGAGAAACACCTGGGATGCCGAAGTGGATTAGGAGGGAAAAGTGGCCCACTGTTACCCACCCCCCTTTCCAACATTTTTTTCTTTCATCTTTGGTTAACGTCAGTCTCTCCTTTGAGGCAGAACTAGTGTTTGACACGCTTGGCCGTGCTGTGGTCGGGACGGATGAGCGACCAATCGGATGGCCCCGTTTCTGGACGCGAGGAGAGGTAAGAAGGAGGACATTGTTACGCCTTTCCGAACTCGGCTTTTGTTCCTTTTGTTGGCTCGGCCAGAAGCGAACCTGACGGGAGGAGGCAACAAGTGCCATTTCGTAAAGTCGCCAAGCAGTTGCCTGCCTGCCATGGGAACTGCGTGAGAACCGAAATTTGGCACAATTTCAAGGCGGGTCGACCCACACGGTACACTCGGTGGGCCAACAGCTCGTGCTTGCGCGCAGTTGCTCCAATAGCCGACTCGGATACGTTTTGAGATTCCTCCACCTTGGAGGACTACAGCGAAATACAGCGTCCTATCTTCGTCTTAGTAGATTAGACACCGGAAGCAGTTTCCAAAACGACCAGTGTCGAACGTCGTGTGTGGTTATAGAGAATTGCACGATGATGACACCTGATTAAAAGCGGGTCACGACTGTTTTGGGGCTGCTAGCCATCTTCATCTTTCTTCAGGCATTGAAACCAAGAACCAACCATCAAGAAGTGCTTCGCGCAACGGAAGTTTGTCCTGGGATGACGGAAAGCATCTGAAACCAAAAATTTGATCCGGTGTCAGCGACGAAAGATAACCGTTGAAAATTTGGGATGGCACGATGACGTCGTTGGGATATCGGGGCGTTGCGACTTGCAAGAGCAGCAGATAAAGGCACTCGACGTCAGGCGAAGTTTACTAGCATCCGGTTGTTCTTGCGCCATCTAGCGATTTTCTGGCCTTCGGTTGCCCCTCACTCGTGCGGCGTAACGATCAAGCGACGAGCTCGTCTTTGGAACCCAAAGTTCTTCCGGTCGCCATTCATTTGTCACGCTACCTAGTGACACAGTCTCGCTCGCAACAAGCAAACGTTAAAAAGGATTCTTGGAATCTGAGGTACTTCCGGTTGCCTTTCTTTAGTCGCGCCATCAGATCTCGTTGATATTAGCGGATGACAGCGCTTGGAAACCGCGGTTTAGTGTTGACAAAAAAAAGAAAGGTGCACGATGACGTGATTGGACTAAGGAGTTAACCTTTGACCTTAATTCGACTAGAGGCACTTTTTCTTGGCCGGTTGTACGACGCCGTCACCGCGGATGAGGATTATTGGTGCGCGGGACGAAGACGAAAATAAACCCCGAAACACTCGGCATTTAACCCTAGCTGCGAAGGCGTACGAAAATTTGGGGGGAGCAGCTGCCCGACCTCGTTTCGCCAACTGTTGCGCCGCGCGCTATCGGCGCCCGAAAACTCATTTGCTGCTTTGGGATTTTGTTCGTGTTTTGGCAACGTCTGTAGGCCGCATTCGGATATCGTCGTCGTTGGTGTGCCAAAGGACGAAGGCCTGAAAGGTGTCAGTGGTCTTGGACGAGGAACAACCTATGGGCCAGCCACGGCTAGCCCTAAATGCCCGGCACGTTTCCAGGTGAACGTGGATTTCGCTAACGTTGGCAGATTTCAAATTTGGGGGTCCAGGTGCGGGCCTGCCTGCCTGCCTGCCTGCTGCTGCTGCTAGGCGGTGCCCGAGTCGCTCGGCCAACGGCTTTTTCGTTTGTCGGTTCGAGCATCCCGGCACTGAAGCATTGTTTTACTGACTCGTCTCTGGATTAGGATTATATCTGTTGTCGCCCCAAAATGTCACTGTCGCGGTCGCTGTCCAAGTACCTGTCCGTGTTCAAAAGTGGGGCAACCGGAGGTAAGTTGTCTGTCCTTTGGGGACACTTGTTTCTTCTCTCGACAGGAATGACAATCGCGGATCACCTGTGGCGCCATCCGTGGTACTTGGATCACCTTATATATTGTGCTTAGGTCGAGCGGGCATGACTTAAGTCGCGTTTAAGTTGGACACTCGTCCATGGTGTGTGTCTCTGAGATACGCTTCACTCAAGAATGAATCTGGCCATGGTTTCCACGTGGGTGGCATGTACAGTGTACATGTGCATCATTCGCTTACTTCCAGTATGTTTACTTCGATTAGTCTCAAGTAATTTTCGAGGTATACAGTATTGTAGAACTCGCATACTGTTCACTATAAAAAATCGGCCATGACCGTCTTCCTTCGCATCCATGCATCCTCCTAGTTAAGGTTCCAAATCGTGGAAATATAACTTCATTCTGATGTTGGGGTCCATCATGACCAGACTGCTTTATAGTCTGACTTAATTTCCATAATGATCCCCTTCCCCTGCCAAATAGTACTATGTACTGACTGTAGGGTCAAGAATACAATAGAACCCAACAAGTTTACGAGTTAAAATACCGTAGGTAAGAAACCCCTTCACTTACGGTACACCCATAACCCAGGAAGTTTACGAAAATAAGGCACTAACGTATAGTTACTTTAGTTGGAATATTGGAAGAAATACCTCTCCCACAATACGATTATAACACGAGTAGATTCCGAGTTGGTAAAACGGAAATAAGAAATCCTTCGCTTACTATACCATCATGGCTCAAGTAGATTCCGATTTGGAATACCTCAAATGAGAAGAGGTTCGTTTTGGAGGCAAGAATTTCCATTGTCAGGGGCCACCCCATCGACATTAGCATTTGAAAGCACGAAGAGGCATCTGATTGAACCTCGCGTTTACCCCTGGCTGACCCCGAGCAGGCACAGGCGCAGTCGCAGTTGGGTTGGTTAGGGTACGGTTTGTTGGTTGCGGATTCGCACCCCAGTGCATCGCGATGGGGCGGAAGATAGCGGAAGTGCCTTTTCAGCGAGCTGCTCACGTGGGCGTGAAATTCACAATTGATTTTTGCCAGTTTTTACACGCGTGTATAGGGTGCCCCGGAAGTGTGTTCCCGTTGGAATAAGTGCATACTTTGTCCCAAATCCGAGCATTGTTTCACCAATCCCTTTTTTAAAATCATTTCAATGATTTCGAAAGGATAAAATTATTAAATTATATAATTATATAATAAAACAATTAAAAATGTGGAATCCAATTCCTAGTTGTTTTCTTTAGCATATACCTGCGAAAAATGTTCGAAGTTTAATTTTTTGCTTTTAGCTATACCAGTACTGTATTTAAAATGTATGTATGGGAAATTTGAATATATGCAATATCCCATACTTAAAGTGCGATACGAACTATTGTACCGGTCAAATAAACAGGAAAATTGATTACGTTCATCCACCCTCGCATACGGATAATCTGTTTACTCGACAAACATTCAAACAAGTTCAACAACGATATACAGTGTTGAAATTATAAGGGCGCTGCTCTTATCCTCAACGGAAATGGCGTAGAAATATTGCCGAAACAAACATGTTTCCGCACATTTGCTGCTGAAACATTTTCACACCTAACAAAATGATTTAAAAGTATTGAATTTTCATTTCATAATATAGTTGCTTCCCTTCGTCATCAACGGAAACTATTTCAAAATATATATATATATATTTTTTTTTGGCCCAAAACGATTTTCGATAAAATTTGCATAGAAAATGGCCTGAACAAGAAATGAAACCACAAACTTTAACCTATTAGTACTGTGTGTCCTTCTTCGACTAGAACCAAATTTTTAGTTCTCCGCCTTCCTGTTAGTGGCGTGTCAAATGGCGGCGGATGCAGAGATATCACTCATTCTCTGCTTTTTTCTGGAGGAATTCATTTTTTGTGAGATAAAAAACGAAGAATATTACAATACCATTCATGGATTTATCTCACGATGTTGTTGTTCATTTTTTTTTCAAATATTCTTTTCGTGTACGGTATGTTCAGAAGTGACTTTGTCATAAAAAATCAGAAGGATGAACAGTGGACTCCAAATGCATTCAGGCTGTAATGTTTTAGCACATCATTTGTAATTATTTGGTGAATTTAAGATCACCCTTTGGGCATGGTTGATTTTGTTCGTTACTATTTAATCTCTTCGTACACTATTGCAATATGTATTATATGCGATTAATTTACGAACACTTACATCATGTTTAAATTTAAGCTTGGCAAGGGAATCGGAGATGCGTGAATATGCAGTCTTAATTGGACGTTAATTTGACGTATATTAATTGGCGTATCTAATTAGGTGTCAAATTTTGGTTTAATTTTGCTTGCGATGGCCTATATATCAACACGCTAATTTGGTTTGAGATACCTCTTTGTGTATAGAGGATTTTAACCGGAAGTGAATTCCACCATTTTTTGCTATACCATAAAATTTCCGAGCTCATCAAAGCTATGAAACGTTTAAAACTAAAGTTTAATTGAAGGTCCTGATGAGACCAACGGGCGTTGCGCCCGTGGTTAACGATGATGTATACAAAAGTGTAAAATACGTACACGCAATCTTTCAACCTCGTTAAGACGAATCTTAAGGGCGGTCAACATTTGTTCGTGTAAATCATAGTTCATATTATCAGAAATCAGACAAAACATTACTTCAACAATAAGAACTATTTATCAAGCTTCATCGATGTTTTGGTGAAATCTTCTACCCCACGTATGTGAATGGGAAGGCATATACTGCAACTTTTATCGGGGAATTCCCCGTTATAGCTTACCTTTTTGATGGTTATAAGTTCGTTTCAACGTAACATAGCGCGAATGCTTGGAAACCCGAAAATATTCGTTTTAGTAGATAATTTGTAATATACAAATTTGGAATTGGAACGAAGAAATTAACATATTCGTCCATACCGTAGGGCGGGGACTGGAAATGAGGAGTTTGTAAAAGCAGAAATTAGGAAGGTTTTCATTGTATAGATAACGTGGAATAACCAACAATTGAACATTTTAATTTTCGAAAAGCAGCATTAATGATAGACAAGCGTATACGTAACAGGTAACAAATAGTTTTAAATTAATTTATAATTAACGTTTGGGAAATTTAAAAAAAAATAACGTAAAATTCCCAATTGCCTTCATTCATTTTTAATAGACGTAATTTAATATTCAAAACGTTTAATTTTATTCCTAAAACTATTATTGAAAAAAACGCATTGAGGATGAGTGCACGAGGGTGTTCCTTTAACTCGAATGTTACCGATTAAATTTAGCCGAGTGTTAATTAATCGAGCATAAAAATATGGCTAACCTTGTTAAATGCTACATACATTATAAGGGTTATTTCTCCCAACCCTTTGATAATTTATTTCTCTCAGAAGCAGGCGGTTTGTTACTTGGTCAGTTGATAATTTATTTATAGGTTCAACCTGCAATAATGCTTTGTTTTTAAATTTACATTCAGTAAATTTTACATAATGGTCAGTTGAATCCGCCTTTCCTAATTGCTACTTAACTTTAAAAATAAATAATGTTGACCATAATTGCTTTTGGTTGGCTTTAAGTAGACTTAATAACGAAACTAAGGAAGCTTGTGTGTGACAAATGGCTGGTAGAACCAGTCATCCTCGGTGCAATTTAGCCTTATGAACAACTCAAAAAAATCATTTCGTGTACATATATCAATAATGACCGGTTGTAGCAGCCAATTTAAAAAGTTCCTTAACTTTTAATGGCCATCAAGATAACTCATTTAGTGTACGCTTGTAGTTTAGATTATTAAGCTCTAAAACCTTAGTACCTAATTTAAATAGTTTGGTGCAACCGGATATAAGTAGGTTTTATAGTTTTCACACTTTGTTTTTGTTTACCTGTTGACATGTAAATTTAGGTAGTTCCACCTTTTGAGGGGCACGATGGCGCCACTGACAACATGTGACTTGAGAAGTCATGATCTTGAAAACGAAAATACAGCGCATTGCCGCAATCTCATCAAGAAGAATTTATAAAATGTTCGGTTAAAGTGAAAAAATGATTTGAAGGTCATAAAAATAGGTAAACTCTTGATTTCCTGCTTTGGATTTTCCTGACAATATCGGTAGAAATAGTGATAACAATGGGGATATTTTTCCTCAGTGATGAATTTGATTTTACGCCATTGTGGTTGTTTACTTTTAGTTAATAAGGGTATTATACTTTTATCAGTGATTTTTAGTTTCTTTACGATAATAATCATTGATATTTACCTGTCTACCATAAAGGCTGTCAGCTTTTTATCAGTGAGTGTTTATTTTTATGTCATTGAAGGTATTTCAGTAGGCCTACTTCTTTCCGTTTTTCAGCAGCAAGGGTATAACAATTAACAGTATTTATTTCGGGATCAGTTTGTCCTATCAATATCCGATTTAATTTTCTGCAAATTAGGGGATCATATTCTTGAAATAGATACTACCTAGGCTCATGAACTTAAAACGATTGATAAACGAAACTGAGGACAAACACCTTAGCTCAGTCTGATCCAAACAGGACAAAGGTTGCGATTAAGATATCACTCATTAAATCATTCGCTGATACGGGGGTTCACTTTCGCCTATATTTGGGCTAGATGAAGTGTCATGACCTCTATACATTTTGGCAAAAAATAAATCAGCCTCAGCCAATATGATTGCTGTGCTATTGTAAGGAAATCCCTTTATGCAGAATTTAATCCTTTGTGCTCGTTACGGCGCCTACGGGTCACGACAGAAATCACGAGTTCGACATGTAGGTCAGGCAAGCAATGAAAATAAAAAAAAACCGATACAACACTTGAGGCCGGCCATGAATTTATCAAATTGTACACAATAAAATATGACATTAATTGGGGAATTATGCTCGGCCACATTGTGTTGACTTCAGAGTGGGAACGGTTTAGTTTTCCTTCCAACCCCCACGAAAATTGGGAAAGTGGAAAACCGAAAACGTGTGTTGTATGAAAAAGCTAGTACACACTTCTGTGTGAAGCAAGTTTTATTTGGATCAAGAGGATTCTCTCGAAGTAGAATTTCACCGTTTGTGAAGGATGAATGCCAGGAAACCAAAACATGGGTTTTTCTGATTTCTTTTACAACGTTTCCATACAAAGATTCATTCAGTAACAATATACCCAAGGTTTTTTTTACCTCTTTGGTATAGGGGCAAAAAAACAACTTTGGACTAAATTTGATTTAGTTTATGCTTTCTTCGCTCGCTTTCTCACTCGTGATACCATAACAGAGTGAAAAATGACAGGCCTGAAAATTGGTTATTCCACGGGTGCCTTATCGGTTCACTGCAATTTAATTTTCCAGCTTGTTTTAAAAAAGTAAATGCGGAAAGAATTAGTCACCTGCCAACAACGTTGGGAAAATACCTCATACGAATTATCACTGTTAGGAGTTATTTTTCGTACTTCCATAGTTGCAGATTTCAGATACAGTAGTCGTTTCTTTGTAGCAAAATTGAGAGAAAAATGTTCTCAAATTCTAAAATTCCATCGAACGGCAGGATCTCCCTCGAAACGTATGATTTTTAAGTCCATTTTTCTGAGAAGATCACTTTGGGATAATGATGGATAATGCTGGAACGATACACACCAATCGAAACAAAATGTTTAAAAGAAAGGTCAAAATTGAAGTATTTTACTTAAACTTCGGGGACAATTCTGAACATTTTAGAACAAACGCTCAGTATACAGTAGGAGTTGATATGCCTGTTAATCATCATGCTGCCTTGAATGCAGGTAGCATTTCATTAGCGGGCAATTTCTACTGTTGTTTATGAAAAAAGGTGCACCTTAAAAGGGTTGCTGAGCCAATCTTGTTCGCAGATCTGATTCGAAGGAGTGGTCAAGAGGTGAAGTGGAGAACCTGACCCTCCACCAAGTGCATCTGCGTATACTTTCATTCTAAGAAGGCTAAATGTTATCTAAGATGGTTATCTTTGTCCTAGAAGATGAGCTTCTGGGATTACGTGAAATTATAATGATGAGAAACAATCGGCCGAGCGTAACTCGAGTTATTTTTTTGTTTGTCCATTATCAATGCTTGTCCAGGCTGCCTTGTGGGAACGCTGTTTATCAAACACAACTATCTTTGTGATTATCCATGATGTTTTCCCATGCTCATCATTTTTAAATTTCCTTGGCTCGAATGTGCTGGTTACCTAAGTGCAGGTATTATTTTTACGTTTTGGTTTAAGTATGAAATTGTGAACCAATTCCCTATTTTCAGCCATTCTGGTTGACCACAAAGATTTCAGGGATGATTGCAATAATTCACATGTTTTTTCGGACGTTTAACATTCAACAAGATTTCACAAGATGCTAAGACTCCTTGTTAATCCTTTTCCAAATATTCACCATGGTCGAAGGCAACCGTTGCCGGCGCCCTCCTTGTCCTAAAATGTTTCATCGAAAGAAATTAAAAGCTAATTTGTTGTTGAGTTAATGAAAGTTCCGGGTGTTAATTGAATTATGCTGGAAAGATAATTTTTTTCAAAAACTTACACATCGATAATTAGGGTTGCATATCCTTCAGATGTCTTTCCTGTAGAAATTTCTAAAAATTCTCCACAATACTGTTTCTTAATTTGTAGTAAAATTTCATTTCAGCGAAGAAAATTTGACTAGCTGAGCAAACACTAAGAGGGTGATAAACTCAACACATGTACTGTACCTTTGATGCTAGAAATGATGAAGGCAACTTTCGATTTAAATAATACATGGCTGTAGTTTTTGTAATATTAATGCAATCATATTGGAAATAATATTTACATGTACCTTATTAAATAGGAATATGGATGCATACATGTAAAATTCAGTGTATGCACCGGCGTCATCCACCAGCTTCCTCAAACGACCGGAGATGGAATCCACAGTTCTGCAGGAATTCCTGGTGGGACGTTGGTGATAACGTCCCGAATTCGGGCCTCCAATTGTTCCTGAGTGCGAGGTTTTGTCCGGTACACCTCCTCCTTTGCCCAGCCTCACAGGAAAAAGTCTCGGGGCGTGAGATCTGGACTTCTGGACGAATTCGGGACGTCGTTATCACCAACGTCCCACAGGAATTCCTGCAGAAGACTGGATTCCATCTCCGGTCGTTTGAGGAAGCTGGTGGATGCATGCCCCGGTGACTACATCGAATTTTAAATGTATGTGTCCATATTTCTATTTAATCAGGTACATGAAAAATTTATTTTCATTATGATTGCATTAATGTTACAAAAACTATAGCCATTATTTAATGCCTACTTAATTCCCAACCACCCTGTAGAATTCTCCTAAGCGTTTCCCCCAAATATTAAATCACCCTCTATCACCTTTTTTTTTCTTTTTTTTTACAAAATGCATGTAGGGCATGGATATACCGGATGTTTCATTTCTCATGATATGTCAAATATAATATCTTTTAAAATAAACAGTAAATGAGAAAAGGTATCAGAATACAAGATTAATATTATCAACTTGCCTTTCAAATTATGCAAGAAAATCGATGCATAATTCGCATCATCTTAGATGTACATGTAGCTGCATGTAATCGATTGCTACTTTGTGGATAATTAGTTTCCTCTTTCAAATATAGTTACTTTTATCTGGAGCATTTATTCGTATGATGCAAATTTTATGTGCTTACCTGATAATACAAACTTTTATGTTTACGTTGTTCAAGCAAACATTGTAATAAAACATTTTCTTTTAAAATATTAAACTTTAATTACCCCTTTCGAATTCAATAACACTTTTATTTGGAACATTTATTCGTATGATGCAAATTTCTCAACATTTATAGTTTCATCGATTACAGCGACATCTAAGATGATGCGAAAAAAATGTTTTAGACAAAACTTATTGTGTTTTAAGCGCAGATTCATAATCTGCAAAAAATGGGCGACCCCTTTACAAATTTCATAGGGCGCCCCCTTAATTCTTGCATAATTTGAAAGGCAAGTTGATAATATTAATCTTGTATTCTGATAACGTTTACGATTTAACTGTTTATTTTAAAAGATATTGGACAGATCATGATAAATGAAACACGCTGTATACAGTAACACGCAAAGAACGTACATTTACAGTATACGGTACTGTATACAACTATACAGTATAGCAAAGCCATAACCGGGCTAGTCCAGGTATCATTAGATCCAATGATGAGCGATTTCTATATTGAAATATGCACGCAGTAGCCTTACCATGTCCTCTTTCTCTCTTTGACCTTGATGAAATAATTTTGAATTTGCAATGCCTAATTTTATTAATTCATGAAGTGTCTTTGACTTTTATTTGCGCTTTGGCCTTCAGTAAGTTTTCTTTTCTATTTACTTTACACGTAGAAACTTCTTTGGAAACTTCGTATTACTGATCTCTATATAATTAGAAGTAAAAAAACGTCGTGAATTTAGCCGAGTGTATACTTAGTTTGGTCTTGCATAATCGAAATATTTTCCTGCTAAAATACTAATTGTTGCTATAAATAGATTAACCGTAGGCTCAATTCGCGCTTGCAAAAAATCTATAGCCTTGCTTTAAATACATGTAATTCAAAAGCCTGTAAAAAAGATGACAAATATGCATCTGGTCTCTATACAAGTATTATAATATGGGCTTTATAATCATATACGCCAGATCATTGTGCAAGGGGTATATTCAAAACGGTTAAACAAATCAGGTCAGTGTAGATGATTTTAGTCATCAACGACTTGTGGATTTTAGTTAGATCGAGGAATTTACTTCCGGGTAATGTTGTTTCGCTAAAGATGCAACGACATTTTCGTTTCTGGAAAGCTGCGGTTTTTAGGTGATGCTCTATAAAAGACTAGACCGTTTTATTAATATTGGTTACATCGCAAATTCTATCTAAAAATAAATTCCTTTTTCTGAAAACATTTCATGTACGTTTCCTGATAAAGCTAGCTGAATAAGCCAATCATCGTTAGTGTTATATTACAGGGTTGCCACTGACCTGCGAAGCCAGACAAAGTCAGGCAAAATCAGGGAAAACTGAAAAAGTCAGGCAAAATCAGGGAAAACTGAAAAAGTCAGGCAAAGTCAGGCAACTTTGCCAAAATTTAAAGAAAAGTCAGGCAAAATCAGGCAAAACTGAAAAAGTCAGGCAACTTTGTCAAAATTTAAAGAAAAGTCAGGCAAAGTCAG
>JAQGAO010006711.1:0-11986 GCA_034697705.1 Ommatoiulus sabulosus | reverse complement strand
GACGCATGCGCATAAGCGCGCTCAGTGACGATTGCGTTACCGTAGCTATTACGCTACATTTGCAAAATCTCCCTATTCGTTTTAATGCCACATATCGCGCGAATGGTTTTAGGAATTCGAAAATTCATTCCTTCAAACCGAGAATTTGTAATATCGGAATTCGTCTTTAATTAGCATAATTCTTCCATACCCTAGAATAGGGGCTGGAAATAAATTCGTACTACCAGAAATTTGAATATTATCGAGTTCTTCTTAATGAGGTTTCACGTAATAAATTACGTTCAAGTATAAATTTTTAAAAAAAACTCAGAAGTTCTATTTTGAAAACTTGCCGTTCTCAGTTGAGCATTTCAATTTACGGAGAACCACAACAAATGGTCTTAGTATAGCATAAAATAATTACACACCATTTATTCATTTGTCACTCCTTTCACTTCGTGCAAAAATTTATTTTGCTTAATATTTTTATGAACCATCTGCTTTATCATGAATGATTTAACGACACATACTGTACATGTATATGTACTGTGCATCCTAAATATTTTTATCAAATTGGTGTTGACAAACTTCTCAAATTTAATAGATACAAAAGAAATTAAACGCTAGCCAAAACATATTATCTTCTACATTGTATAATGGATTTTATATTATGATTTATACGATTATGCTAAATACATGAACATGTAATGGCATATTAGTGGTATTACTGTGGAAATTGACGACCTTATGTTCAACCTTGAGAATGTGACGCTTACTTGGTAAAGCTATAAAATGGCCCTCAACCAAGGTTTTCAACAACAACTTGCCGGAATTATTGTAGCGCAACTACTTGGTCTGTTTAGTGGTTCCGAGTAACAAAACGTTCATTTAATGTAAGCCGCTCATTTATTTTCGTTAGATTTTTTAATTTTTTAAATAAACACAAATCGGGCATTACTTTATAATGCCAACCAAGAATTGCCCGGATAGTGTGGATAATAACAATTCCAAATTGGAACTTTAAAAAGGTAAGTGCTTAAACAGTAGTGTAAATAATAGGAGAATTCAGACAGGAGCTCAACGAATGGCATTTTTGGCAGTTGCGAAGCCACTTATGCAAAAGGAATTCATTAATGAAACCGTGATAACCTTGAGTGAATTTTTGAAACCAATTTATTGGTATTTTTTGCATACAGCTGTATGTATAAACACACTACTGTCACAATTGTAATTCCTATCGTAAAGCTCTTCTGTAAGAACCCCTAATATTTCTACTGTCCTTATTAAGAACTCACTTTACATGTGCATGTGTATTTCTGATAGTACGAACTCATTTGCGGCCCCCATGCTATAAGAAATGGACCAATAATGTTAATTTCTTCGTTTATGACAAATTCCGATTTCGCATATTACAATTTTCGGCTAAACAAATGAATTTTAGAGTCACCACGCATTCGCGCTATAATGCGTTAAAACGAACCTTTGACATGTATGAAAAAAGATACTTTATGACAGGAAATTCCCCGATAAAAGTCGCAAGACCTTCCCATTCATATACTGTACATAGGGTAAGATTTCATCCAAAGTCATGTTTTGTCTGATTTCTGATAATACGAACTACCAAATTTTCGTCTCTTGAGATTCGTCTTAATGAGGTTCGATTGCGTTTGTAAATAATATCATTAACATTTTAACAATATATAAATAGCATAGTGGTAGCCTTAAAGAAAAGAAACTTAAATTGAAATTAAGGTTTAATATTAAATATCTTTAAGTTAAGCATGATGTAGGCTACATCCATTTGATTACATTTAGTTTCCAAAGCTGCAAATGTGTATAAGGAAACCATCACTACATGCTCGTATGACATTATAAACAAGGATTAAAGAAAATAACAAAAAAGGACATTACTTTGGATTGGTACGTGCTTACCAGCACGTACTGTATATTATTTTACAGTTTCGTTTTCACAGCTCCTATCAGGGAATATAATTGCTTAAAAATTGAAATGACTAATTCCAATTTTTATTTCATTATCATGGAAGTATTTTCACAGATATGCTTAATAAGTCCTAAAACATGGAGTTTGTAATTTCAGCAATATAATTTCAGTAAACATGGAGACTTTGCCACCTGCCACGGTTCAAATATTTCGGGAGATCCCAAGCTCAAAAGAAGACTCAAAAGATGCTAGACTATTTCGCCAAAACGTGTGGTCCAATGTCATATCTTGGCCAAATCGGATTCTAAACAAGTTCACCGTAGAAATACTGGTGTTTCTATTTGGGTTAGGTTATTTCATGCCAAATGCATTCGTGCAGAACTTGATCATCGAAAAACTTTGCGCCGAGAAATACTCGGCAGCATCATGTGCCCAAGGCGTCATCAACTCAACTATTGAGGTGGAAATTCAACATGGCGCTGCCCAGATTTTACTTATTCATTACTTGGTGCGCCAGATTCCCTCCTGTATTCTGGGTATGTTCATGGGGACCTGGAGCGACATCTACGGCCGAAAATACATGATAATTATTCCTATCGTGGGTTTTGCTCTGACATTAACGTTATACTTGCTGAATTACATTTATTTCGATTGGCCAGCTTCATACATCATCTTTGCCAGCATCCCTGCTGGACTGACCGGTGACTACGGTGGTTTTTTCATGGGCATTCCTGGCTACGTCATGGACCATTTTTCCACAGAGAGCATTACTATGAAGCTGTCCATGGTGGACGGTATGGAAGCAATAAGTTCGCAATTTGGGCCACTTATAGGAGGTCAAATGTTTTCTCATTTTGGCTACTTAGCGGTTTTTGTTACCTGCATCATTTTACATGTAATAGCCGCCATATTCGCATATTACAAAATAAGTGACGCAAGTCACAAACGCGCCAACTGGAAAATCATGCTCAGAGATTTCTTCAGAGTTAAGGCAATAGCTGAGAGTTTCAAACCGATAGTAAAGAAGCGGAGAAACAACAGACGAGCTCACATCTTAGCATTATTTTGCGTTGCGATTCTCTCCAATTTCGCTTATTTTGGTAAAAAATTAATTTACTACACTGTAGCCTATACAATGATTTTGTTTCAAAAATTACTCCTGTTGTAAACATACAGTATAAGACATTTAACTTATTATTTACCTATTTTCTGTTAATTCGTATGATTTATTAACGATTTTGTTTTATTTAAACTTAAAAAAATCTAGAATTTGTTGGATCTGAGAAGAAATTAATGAATAATTTCGAGAAACAGTACCATTGTATAGGTACACATGGATTAAAAAATCCCAATAAATTGGATATCTTTTGATAAGTAAACGATTCGTAATTTTCTTATATTTTAGGTCACCTGGAGATAATTTTTCTGTATGTGCGGCTAAGGTATCATTGGGATGTCGTCTTATTTTCATATTATACAATGGCAAGTGGAGTATGCCAAGCAACAGGTATGTTTTCACTGTGAAAAAGATATATTATATCCATAGTGCGGTGATGATATCACCACACAACAATAACTACATCATCAAAATGATATCTCAATGATATATCTAACATTTTACTCAGTTTTTAAACCAAATTTAGAATTCTGATAGTTAGATAACCTCAAATAATGGTAATAATTTAGTAATTCCAAGCATAATTCCCACTATATTGCTTGTTTAACATTTACATATGAACTTATAGGAGACCAGTGATTTTCTATAAAACATTTACTGAACGTGTATCACAGATCTATGTAAAAAAATCATTTTAGAAAGAATTTTCCAAATGTGTGTAAAATGCGTAAAATGTATATATTTTTACAGAATAGCTTAAAGGATCTACCAAAACATAGGCTACTAGAGAAAAGCATTAATGTTTTTACCTCAGATTTACTTTTTTGTTTTTAAGGAACATTTATTCTACTACCAATTCTGTTGCGAGCATTTGGAATTAAGGATCTCATGGTTGGAATCATTGGATTTCAAGGTTTAGCCGTATTCATGTTTAGTACTGCCTTTGTCAACGATACAGCTGGAATATTTGCTGGCAAGTATACTGAGCAAAATATCCAATTAACATTCAAAAGGAAGTTATTTTAATTAGTTTTTCTTTATTTTCGCGTTTTTATTTAATGTAGTTACCATCTTTTTTATTATAACTCAAATGGCTCATGTAATTCAACGTGCTTGTCTTTCAAAATGGATGACTAAATCAGATATCGGTAAGTCTAAAAAGTTCCCAATTTAAATTTTTTGGGCATGTTTTGGCTGAGGATCCTTAGTTACACCGTAAATCAAACCAATATAAGTTAGATGACCAAATGGTGCAAAACAAGTTTTTCTCTGATATAGCTTGAAAATTACGCACTGCTACAACTTAGTACGAAACATTTTTTAATCTTGGTTATTAAAAATTAAAACAAAATGAAAGGCATAAAGATGGGTATAAACAAAACAGAATTTAACACAGAAATATAAGCATTAAGAAATGCATGAAGAAATAAAAATTGAAAGAAAAAAATTAATTACAAACAAAATTGTATATCTCAAAAATATTCATTAATGCTTGTGTAATGTACTTCACTTCTAGGTAAAGCCATGTCAATTTTCGTAATCCAGCAAGCTGTGGGCAAAAATGTTGGCCAAATTTTGGCAACGCAGATATATGTGGCAACAACGACAACTTTTCCAAACGCATTTCACGTAACAGCTGGATGTTTTGCAGTAATTGATGTATTCATTTACGGGTAAGATTTTAAAACTATTCTCGTCAGCTTTTTTGAAATCTGGTTTTCCCGCATGATCAAACCAAATCCTGCATAAGTTGGTTTAAAACATCAAATGAAAAATACCGCAAAGACGGTAAAAATTCCAAATTCACTATTATATTAAATGTTGTACATTACACCATGCATGGTTTACAATTCTAATTCAAAGTTAACAATACAGTACATGCATGTACAGTTATTCAGAATTGAGGCGATCCTTATGCTATTGCCAAACATTTTATAAATAAACGGGAGAATTCACGATTATAAAAGTAAACACCACAAGACAGATTAATATAATGCTAGAAAGGAAGAAAATCTTATAATGTAAGTATCGCAAAATAAACTAACATACTGTAGTTTGGATTGCTTAAAGACAGTTCAATAAATTAAACTTTAGTACATATGAATTATACTTTCAAATAGTTAAAATTAATTATCATATTACACTACAGTTAAATCTGAATAATGTAAACCCGCTTAAGTGAAAAAAAATGGTTGTGATTTTTTTGGAATCTTAAACATATTCCCAACCTTTCCCATTTAGTTTAACTTTCTATTCTATGAATTTTGTTGGGATCCCTAAAAGTTCTTAAAAACGCGAGTCGACCATGTGCATATTTTAAGCAAAGTAAGGTGCTTGAATAACGTAAACGCCTTGGAAGATCAGTTTTGGTACATGACTGATAAACACGTTGTTCACAAGACACCATTTACTGTTTCTATTCGTTTATTGCTTCTATTGTGTTCGTTGTGAAATCTTTGTTTATGACAAGAAATACTTGACTAAGAATATACACTGTACCTGACTGCTCTAACATTTTAACATTAGTGAAGTGGTCTTATACAAAAGAGAAACTCCCTATCAGAATTCCAAGAAACTTGATTTAAAACAACCTATCTTGCAAACCCTTCACTATACAAAGTTATAAAAAATTGCCCAAATAAAAATAAATGGCAAAGAAGTTAAGAATTTAGAATTTCTTACTGTCTAAAAACTTATTTTTATATGTAGATGGATATTTTTGGATGACAAAAGAAGGCAAAATGGAGATGTTAAAGAAGACAGCACAGATTTTTCAGATACTAAAACAGAAAGTAGTAGATAATGTGAACAGAATAAAATAGTGTGTTCAGAACGAAACAGGTAGGCCTACTGTGTATCAATTTACAGAGAGCATTTACAGAGAAAAGTTCATGATTTTTTTCAAAATTAACGTTTTAACAAAATATTAGTTGAGCTCAGATAGCAGCTTAACGACTGCCAAAGTACAATTAATAAAGCTTCTGCCAGAGTACCCTAATTAATTTTAATACTACTGTTAAAAAAACCTTAAACGCCTGCTACAATAATAATAACAATTAAGTGAATCAAATCATTCGCTAGGGATACTCAGACAGAAGTTTTAAACATGACACCTTCGCATTAGCGATATCACTGATTGACCTCAAAATTCGCTCAAGTTAAATCGATGTTTTAAAGTCAGTTAATGTATTCGCTATTCACACGTGACTTCACGACTGTCAAAAGTGCATTTGTAATTGCAGTATTGAGGAATATTTTCTTAAAAATGGTACAAATGTACCATAATATTAAATAGCACGCGTGATAGCTAAACAACAGGTAATCCACATCTGTGATATTAAAAGATAGATTAAAAATACTGTAGATTACCCACATTGAAAAGAAATGCATTTAGAATGCATTTGAAAGGCATTAATTTGTCTCAATCTAAATGCATTTCTTTTCAATGTGGGATTGCAGCAGTCTAAATGACGGCAACATGTGCAATCCTATTAAAAATATGGATAAATGCCAATGCAACCAACGATTCCAGTTTAATTAATACGATTTTCCTTGAAACAATCACGGATTTAATTTTTTGGCAGACGAGTTTTCAAAGAGCTAATTAAACTCGCATGGTTGTACCGAGAACAGGATTCTATGACAACGTAAATTTATTCAGGTATAGCTCGCTTTGCATAATGTGAATAACAGAAAGAACTGCACTGTACTGTTGTGCGGATATCACTTACTGTACGTACGTTTAACTAAATGTCTTATGAAAATCGTTTTATGATCGATCCCCTCACCAATTGTTAAGAACGAAAAACACGGTAAGCACCAAAACGTTTGTGTTTGGCACATTATTTTTTTCAACAAAACAATTCAGCAAAAACGCAACCGTATACTTTAAGTATTTAATTAATTACATGCAGATTTTATGTGATGGAGGCGTCAAAAGCAGACAACCAAGGTGCACAGGACAGGGCAAACTTGCATCAACGAGACATTTTTTCAAAGACAATGTTTTGGTTTAGCAAACTAATAAACAACTATAAAGTGGAAATACTAATGTGCTTTTTTGCCATAGCGTCCTACATTCCGAACGTGTTTGTGCAGCATTTGGTTATAGAGAAATTATACAACGAGAAGAATTTCTCAGAACTTTTCCCCAATATGACATCCAACGTCCATATCGGGGAAGACATTCCGTCTGTGGCAGCACAATATTTAATGCTTTACGCAATTTTGAGCCAGATACCGGCCCTTGTATTGTCTTTATTCTTGGGAAATTGGAGCGACATCTATGGTCGTAAATATGCAATACTGATACCACTTTTGGGTAGAATTTTGACATGTGTGTTGTTATTGTTGTATTATTATTGTCCCAATTGGAGGGCAAAATACATCATATTTGCCGGGATTCCGACAGGATTATCCTGTGGCTATAGCGGCTTCATGTTGGGAATATTTGCATACATCAGGGACATTCACCCCGATGAGACAGTATCCATAAGAATATCAATTGTGGATGGCATAGAAAGTTTAAGTAGTCAACTTGGGCCTCTAATTGGACTGCAGCTCTTCGATCACTTCAATTACCCTGCAGTTTTTGGGTGTAGCATCATACTATATGTCATCGCTGCGACATTTGCATACGTCATGGTGAACGACAAGATGCACCAGAAGGCCAACTGGAAAATCATGTTGAAAGATTTCTTCAGATACCGCGCCATTGCAGAATGTTTCAAGACTGCGTTCAAGAAAAGGAACTTGAACAGAAGAGCTTACTTGGCAACAATTTTTGTTAGCGTGATCCTTGTGTGCATCGCTATGAATGGTAAAGACGTATTTTCAATGACTTATGTAACCATTCACCATGGTTGATGATTATTTAGGATTTTTTAGGCCACATTGCTTGAAATGTTCAGATTTATATTGCAGGTTCAGAAGAAATCATTTATTTATACACGCGGTTAAACCTTCGGTGGGACATTAGCAATTTCACCTACTATCAATTGTTGTCCACTGGATGCAAAACAATTGGTGAGTTATTACTGCAGAGATCTAATCTATTGACTTTCCATACTTTTTTGTAAACGTCTAAGCAAACTTCCGTATACACTAAGACGTTTCATTCCTCAAGTGGTTGTATGATACAGTAAATATGAATTAAGTTTCCCTTATACAGTACAATTGCAGATATACAGTACAGTACCTTTAATTTTTGCCAACCAAAAAAAAAACTATGCCAAACTTTGTAATAATTGTTTTTGACTTACAGGGATGTTGTTTCTACTGCCATTCCTGATTCACTATTTCAAATTAACGGATGTTATGTTTGGGATGATCGGATGTGCTGGTTTGATTGCTTCTTGTCTTGGTAACGTCGCGTTTGCCAGTGACACCATAGCAATGTATTGCGGTATATATATATAGCCAAAACAAAATGTTTGTTATACGACATGTATATTTTTTCAGGAAATATTATTTTTGACAAAAACACATTCGTTTTTCTTATTTTACTTAGTTGGTAGTTTTTCGCTAATAAGCTCAATGCTTATTGTGGTTCCACGATCCTGCATTTCAAAGTTGGTGTCCGCCACAGAAATTGGTAAAATATGTTCAATCAAGATCCAATTGATCTTACAGTGTATATCTTTAATAGGACATATTTTTTGTCTAAGATCCACATTTCATGTTTACCAACTAACTGATATCGTTTACCACATAGGTAAAATCATGTCCTTTTACGCAATTCTTCAAGCATTGGGTCAAAACATGGAAGAAATCATATCAACTCAGATATATGTAGCGACATTGGGATCTTTTATAAGATCATATTTCATCATTGCTGCCATTATATCCGTCATCGTCCTTTGTCTTTATGGGTAAGAAGAACATTTTCAATTTAATCAAATATTGAATCAATTTAGTTTAAATTTTAATGCTATCAAAAACCTGGATTTACATGGTCGATTTTCTAATTATTATATCATGAATCATGTTCAAAGTCCCTTTGATTTTTATTATCATATATTTCACAATTAACAATAACCTACATAATTTGTTTTTGGACGATATTCTAATAAATGTTTATAGTTATTCGACCTGAAAACAATCGACGATTTTAACACTTTTTGTTAAATACTGTTGGCTAATTAATAGTTAAAATTAAAACATATCAAATGAATTCGTGTATTTTTTTTACAGCTACATCTTTTTTGACAACAAACGAAGAGAGAACGAAGCTCACAGTAAAAGCAATGATGAAGAATGATGAAGAAATGATGATCAAATAAAACCAAATTATTAAATAAAAATAAAAATTAAATTAAATATCTGCCTCTGTATTTAATTAGTAGGCCTATTACAAATGCAGTTAATGGATTCGTTGTAAAAACGTGACTTCACGACTGTCCAACGTGCATTTGTATAGCTTCTGTCTGAGTACCCCGATTTAGCTGAGGTTTTATTAAAGAAGTTTTTTACCTTTTCCTCCAACTTTTAATTCAATAAACTGTAGAAATAATTACTGATATTATTGCAGTAGTACAACGCCAAAAATACTGTAATGCAGTGTAATAAGAAAGCCACATCTCTGATATTGAAAGATGGATTAAAAATACTGTAGATCACAGTAGACTAAATGGCAGCAACATGCGTAACCCAATTAAAAATATGGCTAAATGCCAACCAACAATTCCAGTTTAATTGATACGATTATCGTTTCCGTATTTTGGATCCTTGAAACAATCACGAGTTTCCTTTTTTGGCAGAAGAGTTTTGCATTTTGTCACCACAGAACTAATTATAAACTCGTAAGGCTATAACGAGAACTATAAGTAAATTTTTTCAGACATTGATGCAAGACCATGACACGCTTTGCATTATGGGACTGACACACAGAATTGCATTGAACTGTAGTGCAGTAGATCAACTAAATGTGTTATGAAAATCCTTTTATAGATTACTCCGGACCAACTGCAAAGTACGAATAACTCGGTAAGTACCAAAACATTACTGTTTGGCCCAATATTTTTTTCAACAAAACAATTTGAATTTGTGTACGTTACGTGTGAAATTCAGAGAAATGGAGACTTTAAAAGCAGACATCCAAGATGCACAGGACAGGACAAACTTAACTCGAAGAAACATTTTTTCAAGGACAATTTTTTGGTTTACCACACAAATAAACAACTTTAAAGTGGAAATAATAATGTGCCTTTTTGCCATAGCGTCCAACGTGCCTAGTATGTTTGTGCAGCATTTGGTTATACAGAAATTATACAACGAGAAAAACTATACAGAAATTTTTAACAATGTGACATCAAATGTTTTAATCGAGGAAGAAATTCAGTTAGTAGCAGCACAATATTTGATGTTTTATGTAATTTTGAGCCAGGTGCCGGCCTTTGTATTGTCTTTATTCTTGGGAAGCTGGAGCGACATTTATGGTCGAAAATATGCAATACTGATACCTCTTTTGGGTAGAATATTGACAAGTGTGTTGTTATTGCTGTATTATTATTGTCCCAACTGGAGGGCAAAATACATCATGTTTGCCGGGATTCCGGTGGGATTATCCTGTGGCTATAGCGGCTTCATGTTGGGAATATTTGCATACATCAGGGACATTCACCCCGATGAGACAGTATCCATAAGAATATCAATTGTGGATGGCATAGAAAGTTTAAGTAGTCAACTTGGGCCTCTAATTGGACTGCAGCTCTTCGATCACTTCAATTACCCTGCAGTTTTTGGGTGTAGCATCATACTATATGTCATCGCTGCGACATTTGCATACGTCATGGTGAACGACAAGATGCACCAGAAGGCCAACTGGAAAATCATGTTGAAAGATTTCTTCAGATACCGCGCCATTGCAGAATGTTTCAAGACTGCGTTCAAGAAAAGGGAATGTAACAGAAGGGCTTACATAGCAACAATATTTGTTAGTGTCATCCTGGTTTGGTTCGCAATTAGTGGTAAAGACGTATTTTTAATTACTAATGTCATAACGGGAATATTTCATGACTGCTTTCGCTTACTTTAGGAACGAACTGATGCAGCTAAATTATTTTTTCCATACACTCTAAAAAAAAGGTATGCCAAATAGAACCTTTTGAGGTTCTTTCCCTTGCTACACCAGGAGAACCTTTTTAGGTACTTCGAAGAACCCCAAAAAGAGTTATTTTTCAAGGACCTTCTATAACTTTAAGATTTTAAAATACACAAATAAGGTTCAATAAACTGAACCCTTTATTATGTTCTTTATATATGTAAAAGGTTCTCTATAAATTGAAAAATTTAAAGAGGTTCAATACATTGAACTCTTTTAAGGATAATTTTTGAAAGGCAATTCTTTTTGGAATATTTCAGTTCCCGAAATCCTGATCAGTATCATCCATTCCGAAGTATAGCTACGTGATTGCTATGTTTTCATTGTGAAAACGAAGTGATATCATATTACATGTAGGTTGAATAGCTGCTGTAACCCAGCAATTTGAATTATAACGTTCACATTTTGGAACAAACATTTTGGAACGAGCACAATAATTTAATTTTACCTAACCTAAAACGTTAAAATTACTGCGCCAAACAATTCAGTTTTTACTGTACACCATAGCAGTTGTACAACTAAACAAAACTATACATTTTCAGGACGATAGCAGCTATTAAATCGAATAGCAATTCGTGTTCACAAAGAAAACATTGCAATGAAGTGAACTGAAATAATCCAAAAAAAAATTACCATAACATTGATTTTATTTTCGAAGTATAACTTCCTCAAGCCCAACAGTTAAGCATGAAAAGAAACTGCGCGCAACATGGCAGTTTATGGTTGTGGAATTTAGCTTTCACGTGGTGTGACATTCCTGAAGAGGTTCTTCCAAGAACCTTTAGAACTATGGAACCTTCCTTGAAGGCCAGTAATGGTGATGTGGTCGCCATTTTTAGTTGAGGTG
>JAQGAO010006710.1:0-11986 GCA_034697705.1 Ommatoiulus sabulosus | reverse complement strand
ACGCGCGTACCCCAAGGCAACGTCGTGCTAAAATTTGAAAACAATCGGTGAAGAACTTGTGGGAGTTCATTTACCAGGCACAGATCGTCGTTTACATTTTTATTTATATAGATTTGAAAACGTACTTATTAAGATTAATTATTCTTCATATTAAGTATTAAGAAGTTTTCAAATATGTATTTCAGCTTACACTCTTAACAGGAAAGATCTACATATGCGTTGCAATGAGTTGCAAATATTTTTGCAACGATGCATCACACCGCCGCTTCAGAATTGACACAACTCAATTTTTTTTTTCAATTTGAGATAAAGCAAGTTTAAATCGGGTTCATTGAATGATCTGTGTTAAAACGTGACAATATTGTCATACATCAGAATGGTTGTGCAATATTTGTCCCATTTTCTTCACACGTGCACATTTTTATAGCGTTTATAACATATGTTCAGTGGTTTGCCCATTTATGAATTTTCAATGGTTTATGGAACATCCTCATTCTGCTAACGGCATTGAAGCAATTTCCGGGACATAAGAGCTACATAGCATTTCAAATATGAAATTATACCCAATGATAGAATAAGCCTACTGCAAACCCAGGCTATTATCCTATGATCACGATTGGGATTCGTGATCTTGGAGGAATCGGATTACTCGTGCTAATCTAAAATGTATTACTTCCACATTCTATAGGCTTACTCCAAAATGTCACTGCGGCGTAAACGTGCATCATCCGATACGCGTACCTTTAATGTTAACAACCCTAATCTTAATTTTGTTCCACGGAAATAATTTCCATCATTGCATTAGCATTAGTCTCTTGTCTCTCGTCTCGTAAAATCAGTGCCTGTTTGCACTCGTGATCAAGTCCAGCCTGTGCTACCGAGTACATTTGTCATTATTACTCTTTCTACACCGAGGGGCTCAAACAAGGCGCCAGCATTCTCTTAAGTGCAATCGACTATAGGAAATAGTAGCTCTATATCTTGGGCGAATGTATCAAGATTGATTGCCTCCACGTCCAGCGCTAACATTGCTTTAAATGGAGGAAATCGCTCAGGAGCGAACTGAATGTCTGGAATGTTTGTAATCAAGGTGAAACGTTGCATTAATGCATGAAAGCAACGCCGATCGGAAACCTTGTCGCCAGACTGATTTTCATTAAATTCCCTGTTTAAAAGATAACCGAGACTGTGGTGTTATTAAACTGACGTTAATT
This sequence comes from Ommatoiulus sabulosus, assembly GCA_034697705.1. Taxonomy (NCBI): domain Eukaryota; kingdom Metazoa; phylum Arthropoda; class Diplopoda; order Julida; family Julidae; genus Ommatoiulus; species Ommatoiulus sabulosus. The sequence continues at coordinate 10,772 of JAQGAO010006710.1, read as the reverse complement.
TGAAATTTTGTCTGTTTTGTTTTTTTGGTTTTTTTTTGTCTGCTCTCAATATTCGTATTCGTACTGCAGATGGCTGATGGCCTACATTTTTCCTGTGGGCTTTTGATTAAAAAAAAACCTCCAAAAAACCGGGGGAAAACAATAGAAAATTGGTGACGAACAAGTAGTGCATTTAATTGATTTCTTCTTGCATGCAATCCATCTTGACGCATCACATTGGGTTTAAATTGAAATACATTTTTAGAAACTGAAAAATGCAGTGGAACCTCATTAAAAAGAACTTGATTTAGACGAATTTCTGATAGTACGAACTCTTTTCCAGTTCCCGTCTTAGGGTATGGACAAATAATGGTAATTTCTTCGTTTAAGGCGAATTCCGAATTCGGATATTAAAAATGTTCGGCTAAAATGAATGAATTGTCGAATTCCAATGCATTCGCGCCATGTTAAAACGAACTTTAGTCAGTATGAAAAAAAAATGTACGGTACGTTAGAACTGGTAATTCCCCGGTAAACGTTGCAGCGCCTTCCCATCCATTGAAGTCATGTTTTTGTCTGACTTCTGCTATCGAACTGCGATTTAAAGGAGCAAATTTTGACATTCCTTGGGATTCGTCTTAATGAGATTAGACTGTATTCGTGTGCAGGAACTAAGTCGGACCTATTTCTATTCGTATAGCCAATGGTCACCTCTTCTCGGTGGCATTCCCTTTAACTATCATAATGTATAACAATGGTGGCTTGCCATGAGATGATTGGATTCGGGTGACCAAACATACCAATAATCGCGTGTAAACAGCCGGAAGTTAATGCTGAAGGTTTACATTCAACTTAAGCTTTTATGAGATTTCCTCAGGGTGTGTGTTGAGTTGCAGAATTTAATATTTCCGATAATGTTATTTTCCGATTTACCGATTCGGGGCGTGACTTCACTGAAAGTTTCAAACTACTGTATGTGAAATCATTCATATATACTGTACCTGTAGATTAGGTAAAACCTGCCAGCATACATTGAATCTCAGTGTGAATTTATATTTTTACATACATTTCAGCTTATGTATAATGTGCTTATGGATATGTATAATGTATATATAGACTTTTAAAAAGCGTTGCCCAAGACCGATATCTAAATGTTTATCACTATAATTTTTATAGTACAAGATATTTTAAGATTTTTGAGATCAATCGACTTTTGAATGGAAAAGCAAACTAACAGATTTTTTTTAAAAAAATGTCGAGTAATATATTCGGAAACAATTGCATGTGTACACCATGAGCATCATTTGTTTCAGGTGTATCACACTGTTGTAAGTTCATGTACAAATTAACAATTGATGAGATTCTTGAAAACTTTTGTTTAAAAAAAACAAAACTAACAGCTTTATGAGATTTTTTAGAGCAATCAACTTTTGAATAGAAAAATTAAAACAAAAAAACGAAAGTCGAATAATATATTCGGAAACAATTGTATGTATACACCATGAACATCATTTACTTCAGGTGTAACACACTGTTGTAAATTCATGCACAAATTAACGATTAATGAGATTTTGGAAAACTTGACTAAAAATACGAACTAACAGATTTATGAGATGTTTTAGATCAGTCAACTTTTGAATGGAAAAAAACAAACTTAACAGATTTTAAACAAAAAACGAATGTCGAATAATATATTCGGAAACAATTGCATGTATACATCATGAACATCATTTTCTTCAGCTGTAACACACTGTGATAAGAATCTTCTTTCAATCGACCTTTAATTCGAGCGAGAGTTTTTAAAGCTTTTACTCCAGTAAAGTGAGTTGAAATCATGTTCCCTGGCTCTTTACCGATGGAATCACGTACCATATAGTAAAAAAAAATCTGGGAGAGGTATAGTTCGAAATTGAAAACTAGTTAATTCGTCCGAACGATTCCCATAAAGCACCCCATTTTGCTTTATTCGAGGCACGTTGGCAGGCAGAAGCACCGTTCCCCCGATGAAATATAAATTTTTAAGTTGGCTGAGATCTCCGGAGACCGGAGATGATGAATGGTGGGTCGCATTTTTACGGTTGCCAACGTCTTCCCAAAATTCCTTAGCAATCGGTGAACGGAGTCCGAGCGACGCCCCAACGCAGTCGTTTCCGTTTTTATTTCGGATCCCAGCAGAGCGTCAATTAACATATTAAAAGTTCATAGAGTGAGAAATGAGACGAGGGGGATGGAGTTCTGAATGCGTCTACGTGACTGTCCGCAGCCCGGCGAATGTCTGCGAAACATGAATCCTGTTTCCCCTGACAATTAAAGTAATGACGAAGCTTGATCTTTATAGCCATCCAGCGCGGATCATTTATAAACATGAAAGAAAGAGGAGGAAAAATGAGAAGATGATGCCATTCGAATGGGCACCTTGCTGGAACTCCGTGGCCCCCCACATATTAAAAGATGGAATTAATGGGCGGCTGCGGATGCCTACGTGCATGGGTATTTTTATTATAGAACGGAATTTCTGTTCACCGAGTATTATTTAGCATAGGCGTGGGGCCGGAATGTGGCGTGGCAATGAGAATGAAAAACATCCCTATTTTCAAGGCAACTATGCCACCGAAAGGAGGAGCTTTTGGATATGAAATGATCAATCCAACAAGGTCACTTGGAGTGAATCTAGATCGCCTAGTACAGTGTTTCCCGAACTTTTTTTTTTTACTATACTGCCACCATTTTGAGTGAAATTACCTTTTACCTTTAGAGTAAGTTTTTCAAAATTGCCCACCATTTTTGAGCGAAAATGTCAGCATTACCCCCCTCCTAAAGTAAGTTTTTCAAATTTGCCCCCCTTTTTGAGCAAAATTTTCAGCATTACCCCCTCTTACCCCCAAGAGTATAAGTATTTCAAAAGTGTCCCCTATTTTGATCAAAAATGTCAGCAATACTCCCCTCTTAGAGTAAATTTTTCAAATTCCTCCCCCCCCCCTTCTTGAGCAAAATTTTGCCCCACCCATAACATCCTTCAAAAATGATACAGCGAAAATTGAAGCATGTATTTTATAATCAAAAATTTAATCGTACAGATGTGTGATCTTTATTTTTATGCATAAGGGGTGTCAAGTTGTTTTCTTTGTTCTCCCTAGCAGCCTTTGTGCCAGGTTGCCTTTGCCCTCTTGTCTTTCATTGCCCCTTCTTCAATGTTCCCATTGCCCCCAAGGGGACAATATTGCACACTTTGGGAATCATTGGCCTAGAAGGTGTATTTTCAGTTAGATTTTAAGACATTTTTGCGCTCAACACTTTTGAAAGCGCCTCTGCACGCGTATAGTCCTCAGATTTTTCGAGTTCCAAGTGCCGTTTACTGCATCAGCTTAACGTGCAAGTTGAGCATCCCTAATCCGAAAATCCAAAATGTGAAGTAATCCTATAAATAGTACAGCATATATGGCGCCTTATAATGCTCTCTACAATCCGAAATTTTGGTGACTGAGATGTAGTGACACCATCTCTTTTTTTTTTTGGTGTTTCAATGTACATGTACACCAACTTTGGTTCATTTACAGAATTATTAACAAATATTGTATACAATTTTATTCAGGAAATGTGTTTAAGATGTAGGCCTACATGAAACATAAAAGTGTAGATGAATTTCATGTTTAGGCTTTAAACCCATCCAACAGATATAGTATTATGCAGGTTGCAAATATTCTGAATTCCGAACACTTTTGGTCCCAACCATTTCAGATAATGCACAGTTTGTCCATACAGTTGGTTGCTTACATCTGAAATCTTTCAAAATCCAACAGTTTGGAGCTGTTCCACAAGAAGCCATTTTAAACATTTTGAAATCATGTTAAATTATTTCGAGTTTAAGCTCCAAAACTTTACGTTGTAATGGGCCAAAATTATAACCGGAATCGATATCAAGTTTCACGTTTTTGTGGGTTTCCTTTCCCCCCAGTTCTCATAATTTTTTTGAAAATGAATCCCTGAACCGTTAAGTTTGCAAGATAAGATTATTTCGAATATATCTGTGTTGGTCACTCGTCAAATGTTGATTCTTGTTTGTTTACTGTTTATACTCGCAAATCAATGATTCAGCATCCCTGTTTTCCTTTGGGCTTTATCTCCATTTATTATTCCAGTGGCATCCATGGACCTTGCGGGCATCCGAACAGAAACCCAAATGAATAGTTTAATAAACTACGATATACATGTACATAATAATATTATATGATGTATAACAAATATTGAGGATTATTACACCTAATTTTCGCTAAAGTTAGCGTTACAGTAAAACGGAGAATTGTTTTTTTGTTTTTGTTTTTATTTAGAACTACAGGCTGATAATTCTATAGGAAATCTAAAGTAGATATCAGCATCATTTGTAAAACAAACTCTGTATGGAGAAATTAAACTAAAGCGTGAAATCTCTATGGGATTTTGGTCTTTAGTTGGGGTCATGCTAGTTCACAGTCTGCATGGGACTTGCATATGCCGCTAATTTTTTAAATGGTTCACAAACTGGTAATGTTAACGGAGAAAAATTGTATCTGTTCTTATCTGAATTTACCAGCATTTTTAGTTTTGTACATTATAAAAAATATATAAAATTAAATATGTACTGTAAGCAAAAATATCATTTTGGTATTCTAAATCCTGATCAAAAGGTGGGCATGTTGTTTTTTGTTTTTTTGGAAAAATGTTTATTTTAGTCTCAAGACGAATGGTACCTATTTCAAACTGTGAAATTCAATTGATTCCTCGCAGTCAATTGGTATTGCATTTCTTCCTGCACGCTTGTTTCGATTTTTATCCAATTCAGCGTAGAAGCTGCGATGGCAATAATGTTTCTTTACATTTTATCACCGATTCCCCAGAGTTTGGTGGCTTAGAAAGCAAATCCTAGCCCCTGAACTGCGCGTACTCTTTCCAAATTCCACTTGGAGACAATCGCAACTTGAGGCTTTCTCGGCTTCTTGCTGCGGTTGCATTTGACAAAACCTATAGGCCCTACTGTTTGATTTGTCCGATTAAACAATTGAAGCAATTTTGTTTCTTGGGAACACTGTTTTAAATTGCATTCTTAAAAACACATTCGAAATAGTCGTCCTTTACACCATGATTCGTTGAACATAAGCCCGAAAGGCTCTTGAGCGTTTAATTGAGTACCCTGCATGTGTTTGCAGTTATAAAAGCAACTTTCATTAGATCCTTGCATATTGATTAAGTTTGAGGCGTTGTTTCATTTTGATTCAAATATGTCTAAAAGTAATGAAAAACTTTATAATGAATTAATGAAGGTTTTCATCAGCTATAGAGAGGACCAGCCTGGAGACTTAAGCTTCCAATTTCCTGTATTTTAACTGAACCAAGGTGATACTCAAAGTGAATACATGTACAGTATTTGTCATATTAATTGGTGGCAGTTTTGGTTCAGAAAAGCTTGAAGTGAAACGTTTTGAAACGATTTTCAATCTTTTGAAGTTTTTAATCTCTAAATTAGTGCTTTTTTTCTTTAAATTAACTTTTGAAACATTTATTAATTACTTACAAAATGTTTGAGGCTGCTTAAAGTGTGCTTGTTTGAGTAACAATATATATGTAAGACTTAATAATATTGTATCGAAAAATCAAAAGCGTTTTGCTAGCGATTTTTTCAGAAAAAATTACGATATACATGTATAATGGATACTTCATTCTCAACTTTCTGAATTTTTGGTTTAATAATGAAATGTTCTATTTTTAATTAGTAACTGCTTGAGTACCTTATAGGTTGTAATTCGACGATCGCTGTGTTCTACGTTACATTTTATAGCCTACCTCGCTTAATAACGATGCAATAAGTATGCATAATAACTAGCAATAAATGTAAAATTCGGTTAATTTGAAACGTAAATGGCACTTACTGTATATCCTGTTATATACTGCAAAATTCAAAGTGTGCCAAATTCTCGAAAGAAAAAGTAAACGATATAATAATAAAGGAAATAACTCTGTAGTTTTTTCATGATCTCTGAAAAGTTGCACGGCATTGGCTCTCAGCCAGAAGAGTATTTAATAATTCACGTCATGTGTTATAAAACTTCATTTACTTTCCGCGTGATTTGCCCGAGCAACACTAATTAACGAAAATGAAATAATTCCATTTGACAATTGTGTGTAACGCTGATGCTAATTTTTGGAAGATTTTTGATTAAGACAAGCCAAGTGTAATGAGATTGAAGGGAAACTTCCAAGCAGGCATCTTCGAGCGTGCCAGGAAGTTAAGGCTTTTATGCATGCGTGCTTCCGGAAGTGTTAAGGAAGACACCATAGAAACGTTGTTGACAGTTAAGATAAGCCTGGAAAAATAATATAGCGTCTAATGGCGTTTGTTTCTTGGCCCTGTTCATCGAATGCATTTGCCCGTTAACCGAGATTAAAATTAGCTGCGCATTGCGCAGTTACCATTAATGGTTTAGCACATCGTTGATTGAAAACATTAGCGTCCTTAGGTCTACATGGACTTTGCCATTGTCCAGGTCGATCTAGCATGCGTGTGTTTTTGAAAATTAAGTAAGCCGAGACTGGGCAGCTTTTCAGACAATTGACATCGAAACAAGATTAGGACAAATCCCGCAATCAATGTTTCTTGATATTTTTTCTCGAGGGGGTGCAGTATCTCGAAACCTGCAACTTTACAAACATAATTTGGGACAAAACGATGTCTTGCTATCCTCGTAAATTTTTTCAGGTCGAATTTTCATTTGTTTTACTCTAAATATATACGTTTATTGACTAAAATTAGTTTAATTAAGTATAACCTTTCTTACATTTGCAGTTGGATGACAGTTTATTTTTGTTTCAAACAATTCTAATAAATAAGAGGGGGGGGGGCATTTAGAGTAAAAACAAATGAACCAATAACCTGGAAAAAATATCAGAGCTGGTAGGACAATTTTATATTATCCAAAAAAATATTAATACGGTCCCAAATTATGTTTGTTAAGTTGCAGCTTTAGAGCTACTGCACCCCCATAACCATTTTTAAAGGTTTTTTTTTTCGAATTTAGAGGCATGCAAGGAAACATTTTATGTTTAAAAAAACATGCTTTCAAATACTAATTTTTTTGTCCACGAAGTTGTTTTACGAAGCGACCATTTCGGGAAAACATTGTAAAATGAAATGGATATAAACAACAGGTTATGCAAACATTATTGTTATCCTTGAAACCGAAGACGTTATATGCAGTGTGTGCCTAAGCATATTCAAGAAAACAATTTCGAGGATCAACCATGCTTGCGAACATTATTACATTGGAAGATGAGCAGTGCAGTGATGAAATTGGAATATTGCGAAAGAATTCAAAAGCAATTATTTGAGGCTCGTTCGGAAAATGCATCCACATCGCTTCCAGTTGCCAATTGGTTTCTTATTTTGAAAGCAAAAAATGTGATTATTACGAAATGTTCCATTTCGAGAATGAGACACTTTTGGAGTATTTTGAAATACACATATGTACTAGCAGCGACCTCTGCAGACATGTCAGTGGCGGATGCGAATAGTCAGTCACCCAGGAGCGCCTTAGATATTTTATTACCTTTTGCAATTGCCGCAGAAAATATTTTCTAAGGCATCTTTGAAAATATGTGCATTATCATATTCCATGTTTTTTACATACAGCATACGTTTTCGAGAGCATCGCGTGTTTTCTCATAAAAAGTAAGGATAAAAGAAACTTGTGTTGTGTAGCAGAAATGCTATAAAAACCTTTGAAATATGTAAAATCTGAATTGAAACGAGCTTACAAAACAATTTTTTTGTCGCATAATGCCATGGAGCACCTAGGTGGTAACCGTGGAGCAAGAATCTCTTCAGCGCCCCTGCGTTTTCCAAAGGAACTGTTCATTATGACGTCATCCTAATCTCTAATGAAATATACGGCATTAGTAGGCATTTTCTCAGAGAACTGCAATTTCCACGGCAGTCTCCATAGCGATAAAAATTGATGACCAAAATAAAAGCCGAATTGAATAACAGGGCCCTCGAACAAGCCGTTGCGATGTCATGCGCTGTTAGAAATTTAGTAGCAGGAAACTAACCTATTCATCAACATCTTTAATTGCATCCAATGTACATTTTGAGAAGTTCAGACGATAGTTAATAATTTTTTCACGGAAATTTTGAATTTCAATGGTCGCCTTAGCGATGGTCTTAAGTGCCCTACGCTCGAGGCAATAAGGGCGAGGTGGTTGAAAGAAGGCACGTGACGTTACCAACAACATTAGCGTCACCTACCAGCTTTAGTGGCGGAATGAATGGTTATTCTATGATGATGGGTTTCCTGAGAGACTTTGGACCATTAATCAAATTCACGGTTTTACATCGGGGCTGTGTTTTTAGACCGAAAACAGCATAAAATCGGTTTGAAATTTCAATTCATGTGCGATGATGGTTGTAATTTGTGCGACCTCTTGAATTAATCTGATGTTGGGATGGGAGTATATCAAGCTCGCGTTTTTACGAACATGTAGGGACCCCAGAAAGTTTTTAAAAGGGAAACGTCCATAAAAGGGTATTGTAAAAAAAAACAGAAAATGCAGTATGTAGCTCGTACAAGGATTTATTTCTTTGAGCCCAAAAAAATCAGCAATTGCCACTAATTACACATTTTCTTTTACTAAATTTATAATTTCCAGCCAATTTAAATAACGTGCACACGATCTCGGACCTGTTAATTCAATCCGTTTTAGTCAAATGATGTTAATTTTGGTTGTGTGAAAAATGTTTACCATCTATACCTCTTTTTACCAATTTTTAGGGTCCGAAATCCAACCAATTTAGTAAAATGTCCCCTTCCCGGAGTGTAAAGAACACACAAAAAACACGATGTTTGAGAAAAATGAGTTCGTGAAACAGAAAAAATGTGCAATTTTAGTTCGTAACTAGAAGCGAAAATTAACATTACCGTTCTATGGGATACATTTTGGTACGAACGTAACAGTTCGCAAAAACATTATTTTCATAAATGGGAAGTGCATTGAAAAGAACTGATTTTTAAAAAATGTAGGCTTATCGCAGAAGACATTTCACAATAACAAGCAATCCCAATCTAGATTTATTTTCAACTGCATTTCTTTTGCGTATGGGAATGTCATGCTTTTACCCAAGATTCCTATTGTCGGGAAAAATCGGAATAAAAGATAAAATGAAAAGAAGCTCAATCCTTGTTTAGATCGATTCCATCTGCCAAAAAAATGAAAAGCTAGATTTCAACGGATTCAAGGGACCGAAATAATTAGAATTAATTACATTTCCAATTTTCTGAAAAGGTTGAACTCTGCATTTGTTGTATAGATGGGGGGTTCACGTCACATTTCACAATTAATCATAAGTAACATATTTGCGAGCTTGTGCTGCTTATTATACGTAACAAAAGTGATGACAATTTCATCAACTATTTCAAGTCTCATGCATGTATATTTCATTTCCTCGTCCTATTCAACTCATTTGCAATTAATTTTGTTAACATTATTCCTAGCTGAAACGCGAGGTTTCGATTTTTGTATCAAAATTGCATGGAATTCCGGATACACATTCGCGTGTTTCAATATGAGAAAAAAAAATTGCGCAATATTTAGTCGCTACGAAAGTGCTTAACGTCATGTGTCATTTTTCATCGCTAAATTGACTGCAATCCTCGAGGGAAGCAACAGTTAACAGACTCAACAGCGTCCTAGACAACCTGAAAAATGTAGGACATCCGCGGAATTTAGTTAACTGTCGTACGTCCCATTCAGACGATTTCCGCCGATATTAAAAATCGGATATGGGTATGTAAATTAGAGCTGTTCTCCATCTTCTGTAACACATTCAGCGATTGCAGATGATCGATGCGATATGGGCCTTCTTGCGTTTGGCTCGCTTTTGAATAGTTGTGGTTGAGTTCCGTAGTGAGGAAACTTGCATATGCAAGTACAGAATTTGACAAAAAATTCAGCAGTTTGTTGAAATAGCGCGTCGTTCATTACGATTCTATATTTAAACTGAATTGGAAAAAAGCGGTTGAAACCTACGCCTAGACTGAAAAACTCGAAATTTCAAGCACGACGATGTCTCTGGTAAAAAAAGGCATCAGAACGTATAGCTATGCATTTGTAGGTTTAGAAATGAAATTGTATTTCCAATAGGTTAAATGTGATTCTAAGGAGTCATTTGATGACCGAACGATTTGGCTGATTGGCGATCTGGTAAATTGTGCAATTTGGACATTGGGCGGAGGATTTTTTTTTGAATCGATGAAGATGGCCAATTCAGATGTGTAATTTCATGTCATTACATTTGGTTGCTTGACTATTTCTCTTGCTGCTGTCTGTGATGTAGGCCTATACTGTTCAAAACATGTATTTGGGTAAATTTGGTGCTTTCACTCAGGGATTCAAATGTTATTTTTATTATATAAGGACAATCTGATGAAACATTTGAACATCCGCACACGACTTGAAAATAAGCTTATCTAGTGCGTGAATATATTATTTGTTTGTTGGAACATTTGAGGAAACTGAACATTAAAAATTACAGCATCTTTTTTATGAGACCAGTTACATGTATCAGTGTTTTGAGCTGGAAACCAGATTATGTTAACACGGGGCAATATTTTAACGGTAAACGCTTTGAACTAATCCAAAATCCACGCAAATTCAAGTTTCATTTTTAATATAAAGGTTGATATAATACACTGTAAAGCTTAAAGTTGATACAAACGCCTTGAAATCATCACCTTTCTTCGTGACATTTCAACGCAAAATTGAACGCA
>JAQGAO010006709.1:0-11987 GCA_034697705.1 Ommatoiulus sabulosus | reverse complement strand
ATTGGTCAGGGAAATTTTTTTAAAACCTGGAAAAGTCAGGGAAGTTGAAAATGAAATTTCTGGGGGAACCCTGTGTAGTGTAATATACTTATATATATCTATAATTTCACCTGAATGTTTAAACGTTATACGCTGAGTATCTCCAAACTTCATTCAAACACATATTTGATTTAGTAACAAATATTGGCAATTTTAAAGTTCTTTCGAGTGACGTCATATCGATCATGTTATCCAAATCAAACATGTTTTCGGTTTATAGATATAACCCAGCTTGCCAGATAAAAAGTTAGTGCAATATAAGTCCACCTGCATTTGTTTGCTTTTAAGCGCGAAACACCTGTGTAACCTCATTCGGCATCGTTTTCTAACCAATGGATTTACTTTTGCAGCATGGAAACCGAGCTAACCCACAAGCGAATCGCCCATCACATGCCTAGTAAGTCAAGTCGATGCTATTATTTTTATGTTTTCTGACACGTTAGTTGGAATATCTGGATTTTCGATTAGAACCCGTGTGTCCTAAAGGGATATCAACATACTGTATCTTTCTTGTTCATATGCTGGTATGTGATAAATTATGTTTTTAAGCACACTCCCATTGTAAAAATTCAAGTACCTTGACACCTGTCAATATTGTATGTTTATTCATAAAGTGTATTTCAACAAAGAGATTGCCCTTAATATCTTTGTGAATTAATATTTTATGAGGTCTTCTTAAATTCGAAAAACATTCCAATTAGATTCTATTTTGATAAGAAATTCAAATTATGCATGGATTTTGCGTTTTAATTTTTTTTTCTTATATAATTTTAGCATGTTCAAGGATGGTTATGAATCTGATTCCACTTTGGTTTATCGAAAGAGAGGTCCTCCTGACTCCTTAAGTCCGAACGAACAGCGAGCTTGGTACAAGGAATTCCAGAAAGGAGGGGATATTCCATTGTCTGGTTTTCGCCGTTCTGTTCCTGATAAACCTACAGGTAAGCTTTTGGTATTCCAATTTTCCCACTGGTCCCCATTCAATATCTTTTAGAAATGTAATTTTTATAACTACTTCCAAGTTATCAATTTTTTTGAACAGTTAGTGCCTCATTGCATTGATTTTGGATGTTCATTTTTTAAATTTGAAGTGCCCTTATTTTTATTTTTTACATAACTTTTTACGTTCAGCTATGAAAAAGTCACAATTTATAAAATGAGTACAGTTTATTATAAACATTAAACAATTGCTTTCCAAGCCAGTGCAAATGTCAAACTGCAATTATTATTTTAGCATTCCTATTCTTGACTAATACCCCGTTATGACTAAAAAGGGTGCAGGTACATTAATGTAATAAGGATATCCTAAAGCTAATGATGTCCTTATTAAATGGCTGATTACTTAATAGAAATTTACAATGGTATATCGCCCTGCTATTGTTGGATTGTCAATCCTATTCTCAAATGCATAATTATTGTTTATTCTTTTAACATTTCTTATTGCTGTGCACACATTTTCATTTTTCAGGGAATGCAAATCCCACTTTTTATAACTAATTGATACATTATATGTTATTCAGCGTAGAAAATCATATAAATTATCAAATTTTTTTCATTTTCTTTCAAACTCATCTCTTTATCTTGCCATGACCTTGATTCACTACATTAGATTTTCCATTGCTGGACTAACTATTTGTGTTTTGCGTTGGAACAATTGCGAAACAATATGAAATATTTAACATGTGTATAGGATATGCCATGCTGCCAACAGGAGTTGTGCAACATTCTGAAGCCTAGCATATCCTGTATGCATGTATAAATGATATGTTATTATCACTTGTGGCCTGCTTTACATGCCAATTAAGTTAACGTTGCAGAGCTTTTATGCTTAGTTAAAAGAGGGTGTTTATCCAATTCGTGGTATTGGTGTTTTGGCCTTGATCGTCCATGGGTAATATGCGCACGTGTTCTGTGTATTTCAACTGGTACTGTGTGTTAAATATTGATAATTATGCAGAATATGTTTGGAATTGCCAGCATGTTTTGATTTGCTTGCTCATATCCTGATTTCTCCAAATCAATTTCCTTCAGTTGTTTTGGTGTATTTTATAGCGTGGGAAATGCTTTGATTATGTCTAATATTTGAGGCAAAAAAACTGCTGTCTGCCGTGCTTCAATACCAACTTCTGGTGCATTTTTAACCTAAGGACACTCTTTGTTTCATCTGTCTTCAATTTTCTATCCATCTGTTCATTCTGCCTTACAAAACGATTTTTCTTAATTCATATTTTGATACATTAAGATTTATTTTTCAATTTGTAATCTCATTTTTTCTTTTCATTTCTCAGTCCTTTATCTCCACCAGGGTTCTTTAATCTGCTATATTACCAATTATAAATGTCCAGGCGCAATCAATATCTTTGGTTTGAGTTCCTTTTATTTTCCCTAGTGCAGTTCTGTAATTTAATTCCTTTGGAAGACTATTCATATTTCCATTCTAAAAATGTATACACATGCCATACTTCTAGACGGTTTCATTAACACCTGATAATTTATTAATCTTTGCAGAAAATCGAGATAAATTCATGTCAGAGCGTGAGCATGGTCGCATACATGGCAAAATTGAAGGGTGGCAAAAGCTTAGCTCCCGCAATGACCAACAGAGGCTGATCCCTGCTGGTTCTTTGCCTAACCTGTATTATATTAAGACTCGCCATTTTCCTTCCAAGGAAACGCAGGAGAGTACTTTTTGGAATGTTTCAAAGAGTCCCACGCCTTCCCCCATACCTCCAAAACGTAGAATCAGCTTTGAACGCATAGGCGATTATATTGATAGTGGTCCAATACCCCCAGAAAGGCCCCCGCCCCCTGTTGCTCTGCTCGTGCAACATTTTACAATTTGTGACAAAAATTCTGGTGCAGTGCTGCCCCCTCCGCCACCCATCCCGCGCCCTCACAGCGAAACTGTGTTTACTCCGTCTCCTCCTCTACTGCAACAAGGATCTCAGAATGTTATCCGAAGCACGGCAGACGTGGCAGTTGGGGATGGTGGCGCCCCACTAAAAAACAAATACCATCCTCACCCATTTCGCTTTTCGGGTAGTCTGCCACGCATTCTCGACATTGATGATCCATCCGAAGAAAGTGCTACTAGCGAATTCCATCAATCGAACCATGACTCTAATCCTGATAACTCGCCCATAAATTCCAGCAGCGAAACTGTAAGCAAGGACGTGGCCGTTCCTGCGATGAATCCTAACAGTAGAAAACGCAAACTTAAAGTGGAATTTCAGAGTTTGCCAAATCTTGTTGTATGGCCTCCATCCTCTTCCACGCCTTCTTCTGCGAATTCTGCAAGTGAAGAAATCTGGGCTGCACAATCCCAATCGAAAGCGTCGGCAACCTCCATGGCTAGCAGTATCTCGTCACATTCTTCGGAGACCATTGATGTTGCCGAATTGGATGAGCAGAACAAAGAACAAAAACCATCTGTCGACAACTTGGAAATGTTCGAAGCTAATAAGGAAGATGTTGAAAACGCCACGCTTAGCTTGATGGCATCATCAGCAGCGTCCCTTTCTTGCCTGGCTGTGCTCGACCAGGTTCTCAAAAGTATGAAAGTTGCTCATGTGTCAAACCAAGTAATTAACGAGAATCCTGCCAGCGTGTTCAATATGGCAGATAGATCGATTCCTCCCCCGTATCACTTTGGCAATGCGACCCAGATCCATTTTGTCTCTACTAATTTGCCAGCTGGACTTGATATCAGTTCCTTGCCAGCTCAGGTGGAGGAGTTAGACACTGTTCATGCTAGCAGACGTACACCACCGGAAGACCTTTCAGATGTTTACGTCCAGAATGACTTGAGCGACATAGAAATTGATGACTCTGAAGTGAACATAATTGGACCACCCAGCAGTTACCAAGACGAAGTTTCGAGTGAACAAAGCCATCATGTTGACTTTGCTGATGAAGATGACGTTTTCGTGCCATATTCAGAAGTTGCTAATGCTGGTCATCAGGTTGATTTGAGTGATAGCCTTTCTTCCTCGTCTTTCATGAGCTCGGGGAATACTTCTAGCGGCCAAAATTGGTATAAGAATTCATTTGGTTGTTTTGTTCAAGGTGGCGGAACAACTGTGAAAGACACTTCATCTTCAGAACACAGCACGAAGCCAAGCCCTTCTGATAAACGTTCCAACGTTGTGAGGCGTGCCGAAGAAAACGTTGTCTTCGAAATAGGGCCATACTCTGAACATTCCAAACCAATAATACCAAACCTAAAACATACGGATGAGGAGTTCGGTGAAATCTTCGTTGAACCGCTCAGTCCGCGATCGCCTACAAACAAGGAACGATTGGCGGAGGCAGCCATCAAAACATCTCCAAGAAATGGCAGCATGTCTCCCAAAAGGCAAAACATTCGCCATCTCTTATCACGTAGCTTAGACTCGGTGACCAAGAAGGAACCTTCTTCTCCTCAGTTGGACCACGCAGCCTATCGTGAATATTTGCTCTCGTTTCTAAAAGCGCCACATGCATCAGACCGCTTCAACCGACTGAAAGGATACTATGGAACTCTTGAGCGAATCACTCAAGTGGAAACCAGTTCGCGATCGGATAGACGAAGGAATTCCTCCCATCGACATTGGCTTACGTCGTCTGTACCAGAATTGCAAAATCTGTATAATTTGCTTGATAAAGCAGAACAGAAAAGAGAGTTTTGGTATCGGGCCGGTCGTGATAAGGACAGGCTTCGATGGACACAGGATAAAGACCGCTGGTTGAAGTACCGTGGTCGGTCTGTGCAGGATCTGTGCAAAGTGTGGAAGGAGCATCAGTCCAAGGAGGAGACGAATGTAAGGAGCCAAGCAAAAAGTGCCAAAGGGAAATCATGCCAAATCTCAGCGCCTTTTAAAATGCAAAACAGATGGACGCCGAGGGAAACAAAACCAAGTGGTAGAACTCTGGCAAGCACAATATCCAGCGGCAATTTTCCTCGTAGTTCATCAGTGGCGGACATGATCAACAGATGCAACCAGCGAGACAAGCGCTATGGCCTAACAATGGATTATCTGGAATACACCGCATCCAGTGGCTGGAAGCCAAAGCCATGGCGCCGGTATAGCTGGACAGATGCGGCGTGGCAGAATAAAGTGGAAAAGAAGAAAGTTGCAGATGTCGTAGAAAGAAATGCTTACAATGACCAGATGAGTGAAAAGCAGAAATATAGTGCTGAGATGCTCGTTAAAAGACCTCCGTGGGTTATTGCACGTAATCGTTCTTACAATTCCATTGGAACCATGTCTTCACCAGAATACCCTGAAAAGCAATCGCCAGTTTCTGTCAGTGAAGACCAGGGCATTGGAAAGCCGCATAGGAGTCGCACACTATCCTCCGACAGCCAGATTTCCGTCGACAGCAGCAATGATCTTGAAGATGGGTGCCAATGGTCACATCGAGATATTGTCTCTCATAATGACCCAGATCAAAATCAAGAGGCTTCCCATGAAATATCTGCGGCATCAGCTATTGAGAATCGCTTTGGAATCAAGCTGAGGTCGCGTTCTCTTCCACGCTACCTGCAATCGGTTGACAAAAACAAGACTATTTTGGAAGATTCTGACGAGGGTCGGGCATCTGGATCTGACGAAACGAATGACCACAAGCCCTCTACCGGCATGAAAAAATACCAAAGTTCTTCCACTTCTGAAAACAGTCTTCAAGAGCTGGACACGTCGACATCGTCTCATTGCGCCATGGCTAGTGGGAATGGAAAGAAACAAGGGGCATTTATTTCCAACTACTTCTCGCCCGGCTACGTCCCTGAACGGACTCAGTCCAGTTGGGAACTGAGTAATACAATATCTTTTTCGCCTTTTGGTTACAGACCGGAATCTGACAATGCAAGCACCCTGTCACTGACCTCGTCCAGGGCACGCAAAAGCGCCGTGCGACAAAAAATAGATCAGAAATGGCCGAAGCAGCAGAAATCCGAAAAAACACCCGGAAGCAGTCATTTCTTAAGTATGTTCAAATCTGGGGATGTGAAAAAGCTGGCAGCCAAATTCGAATCTCAGAACATCCCAGCATTGAAGTTGGGGCGAAAATTTACTCTGGGGAATAAATGGACTTCCAAATTGCCTTCCGCTAAAAGCGTTCCAAACGTGACTTTGGCCAACTTCCAAGATGATGCGCCACCATATGCACCAACGGTAAAGGCCGTAAAGCCAAGCGTGGCTAAGCGATGCAGAGAGCCCGAACAGCACGTCGTAGCCGACGACGTCCCTGCTAACGGGCTTGGCAGCGTAGTTAATTTTGACCCATACAGTAAAAGCTTGCGTCACTTAGTTCGCACTTACGAAGCCGATCACCTGGTCAGGTGGCTGTTTAGCGATCACGAAAAGATTACTGAGCAATGGCACCCCACTAACTCTTCTCATTTTGCAGCAGGGCACTTTCGAGCGGGTGCCGTGTCCTCTTTGAAGGACCAATACGAAGAAAACGCCCGCAAGTCCACGTATGGCACGTGGCGACAGCCGCACATCAACAATAGCTCTTCCAATAATTATTCCAAATGGCGACTCCAGAAAAATGCTGCGCAGCAGCCCAATCCCGTGTCAGACGACAACCAGCTATGGGTACTGCTTGGACCCAGCAAGAGTTCGCCAAACTTGCTAGTGGACTTGGACACGTCTGAAGAGGCGGAGAAGTATGCACCATACAGTTCCACGCCGGATGGTCTGGACACCTTGAGCGATGCTTCTTATAACCCTGGTTGGGGTTGGTCAACCGGCTTCGCTGTCCACGATCGCAGGAGCAGGCAGCCGCGCATGCCGGACATCAAGCTGTTCAGTCCAAGAAAGTACCAAAAATCTCCCATCAGCTATGCAAGGATGAGTCGTAGTGTAGAAGATTTCCGAAAATTTTCCACGAGCCAGGAAAAGAGCCCACAAATCCGGAACGAGCCATCTTCCTGGCCGGATTACCTCCGTGCCAATTCGGCTTCGGTAACTGGCGCTGTGCAAGCCAGTATCGACCAATTTGAGAACGGGGCAGCCACTCACCATTCCCGTACCTACACTTACTCCCCACTGATTAGCTCGACCCCTCTCCCTAGCCCCAGAATGCTATCGCCCACTTCCCGCTTTCGACAAGACTCTCCAAGACCGACGTCTGATTTGCCAAGTACGAAAAGATGTCCCGTGCGTCCACCGCCTCGACGACACTTCATCAAGAACAGAAAAGGTCTCTGTTATTTTCTAATCCAACACGGCACTCACATTGGCACACTTGGAGTGGGACTACTGTTGCTGCTTGTGGTTGCACGGATAATGGCAAGAAACTGCACCACCACCCTACACTTTTGTCATGTTTACGTTCATTGCACAAATCACGTTAAAAGCACCTAACTTGTAAGATCCGAGGTAAAATTAAAAATGGTGTCGAGTTAAGCTTCATGTACAAGTATGCTATATTAAATTGGCCTTGGTATACAGTACATCAAATATGGTTTTTTGAACCATTTCTGTATCTCTTTGCTGTCTATTTACATCCCTCTTCTCATGCTTGTCATCTTGATAGAAATACAAGCATTGGGCGATTTTATATACTAGCTTACTCAGTTTAACCAAAACTAAAACCCTTTGTAGATGAACAGTAGTATTATGAAACATCTGATTGAATTAATGCTCATGTTTAAGT
The DNA here is from genome assembly GCA_034697705.1 of Ommatoiulus sabulosus. Lineage (NCBI taxonomy): Eukaryota > Metazoa > Arthropoda > Diplopoda > Julida > Julidae > Ommatoiulus > Ommatoiulus sabulosus. Next base: position 4,304 of record JAQGAO010006709.1, on the reverse strand, counting down.
AATGTCAAGGTGCTATTAATGCAGGTCTGACGTTTATTGCATGATACACTGTCAGGTTTTGTCTGAAACCTTGGTATATTACGATTTTACAGTGCAGAAGTTAGAATCATGAAGGCATATGATGGACTGCAAACTATGATGATGTGCTTGGCCATGGTTTCACGTGAATTCTTGAACCATCTTTGTGAGCCCACTTAACGCCCTTTAAAACCATATATGTTGTTACAAACGTGTAACATATATACAAATACATCTTAAGTTTGTGAAATGATAATGAGATGTTATTCATTCCCACAAAATTTTGGTTTTGGTGGTTGCATCCCGTGTTATATTTTTGTTTGTCTCGCACTGATGGATGGGGAGATGGTTAAGATCACAATTCACATTTTAAAATAAGTTCCATTATTGCACTCTGGTATTACCTATCTCTAGATCGCTTTTCACTTTTTTGGTTTTATCACTTAGGTTATTTTTGGTCTTGTGCCAGTGGGAATTACTGATGATTGATTTCATTTATGTCTGCCCATACTAATGTGGCCTTTTCGGTTTACAGTGTATAATTTAGTTAAATATCAAAAATGTATTTTGTCAACATGTTCAAATATTAAAAAACCTTTAAAAAATATCAATGACAATCCATCATCAAAAAATCTCATCCCATCTTTATTTTCAAGTTTTGTTTTTTACCTTAGTGCTTTTTTATTTTTTGTTTTGTTTTTTATAATTTTTTTCTTCTATCATTCATTGACCCTAATCTTTGGGTTGTATTCCACCTTCGTTAGACTCCAATCATCTTCAGTCATCAATTGCTGCCACCAGATTGGAACTAGACAATGTGGAGTTTGGGTTCCCCTTACCACCTCCAAAAGTCCCTCTCATTGACCCAGGTAGGACATTTTCACCTACCCACGTTTTGCCATTTCTCATTCTTCATTGGTACTCACACTGGCACTTCACCGCGTTTGTCTTCTGTATTTATTTCTGATGGTCAAATGAAAATTCCTTTATGTTGTCCGTTATTAAATGCAATAAAAAAAATTTTGTTTCTAATAATTTGTAATCATCTTGACTAGTTGTTGTAATCTTAACTTGCATCGTTTTATATTTCAGCTATGAATGCTATTTCAAAAAGGCAAAGCTCTTGAAATTGAAATATTATTTAATTTGTTTTTGTTTTCAATACATACCTTAATTTCTTTTCTTAGAGCCACCGCATCGCTACCAGGCATCCGAAGTTAATATTCATTACCGAAGCCCAATTCAGAATCTGGAAAAGGAATACGTTAGTGAAGATGAGATCAGAAGACGTCAAGAACAGATGGCAAGTGGCTGTGGTGCTTGTATTTGACAACTAATTGTGATAATTTTCTAAAGTGGTGTGTTCACTTGGAAATATAGATGATCCAATTTTATGAGGATGAGAGACGTAAAAAGGCTTTACAAGAATTGGTCGATATTGAGAACAGACGGCATAATGATAATTTTATGTAAGTTGTTCGCATATAAATATGCTTATGAACTGCGTTTTGACTAAATCGTAACATTCGCATTTACATAATTCTATCGTTGTTTGTAGACCATCACAAAAATCCCCTATTGCCCTTAATCGCTATGACAACCTTTTCGAAGAAAGACCAATGTCTCCAGGACGAGCCAGGACCCCAGAACCAAAAACTGCCGCGAAGGCGTTGTATAACTTCAAAGCCCAGAGTGCAAAGTAAGTTGTTGCGATTAACATTTGTTTGAAGCTGAACAGCATGGATTTCTGCTTTAGATTTTTTTGAGAAAAGATTTTAAATTTAGATCATTTGCCACTTTACGAGTTGTCATTGTTGCCTTATTGTTAAAAACAGTGAGTGTGACGTCTATGGAATTTCTATTTTTAGGGAGCTTTCTTTTAACAAAGGCGATATTATTTTCATTCACCGAAAAATTGACAAGAATTGGTATGAAGGCGAACACCATGGCTTGATAGGCTTATTTCCTGTAAATCACGTCGAGGTGGCTAACTTATCATATGCTTCATTTTTATTCTTACCACATTTCATGTTTACAAATATTGATAAACCTGTTGATATGCACCTTAGATAATACAGTACGACAGCACAAGATTGACAGCCAGAAAAGGCTCAGAAGGACAAGCAAGGGCAAGATATAATTTTCATGCACAAACACCAATGGAACTTTCTTTGATAAAAGTAGATCCTATTATCCTGTTTTGTAATGTTTGGATGACTTTTTTAAATTCTTTGGAAATGTGAGTGTGTTTTTTGGGTCATTTTTTTAGGGAGAAAGTATAATTCTCACCCGGAAGGTGGATCAAAATTGGTACGAAGGTCGAATTGGAGCTCTCAAAGGCATTTTTCCAGCTTCATATATTGAAGTTTTGAGCGAACCAGGAGTTGATCTTCAGGGTTTGTATTTTTATTGATACTAATTGGTATTCATTTTGATATTATACATTTCTTTCTAACATATGTAGTTTACTGGGGGACGCCTTCAGCATTGAAACTATGAATTTTTATGAATTACTGGTGATTGTTTTTGCAGTTTTCCACATATGTCACCTCTCGCATTTTGGGCTATATGAATTAAATTCTATAAATGATAACTGCATGGCTAATGACAAAGCCTTAATATGTCTCTATAGAAGTTTTACATAATGTTTATAAAACAGAATGATAAATATAAACTTTAGAGTATTGGGGTTGGGCCATTAGAATAGGTGAGGTGGTTTTTCGTTATCTTATGCTCCAAAAGCTTAATGTGGAAGTATTTGATAAGAAACCAGTTTACCTTTTTTTTAGCTCTCAAAAATGGTGAGCTTTGTATAAATAATTTTTGTCCAGAATACTTTCTCGGTAGAAATTTCAGAAATATCTTGTATAATAGTTTTGTGAAGCATTTTAATGTCTGCTGTTTTCCCACAGATTTACGCCATTCTCCAATATCAAAACCAGTGGCTAGTCCTGTAAGGTATGGGCCAAAATTTTAATTAATTTTTTGATTTTACTTTGTGTATAATATTGTTTGGTTTGTTCAATTATTTTTTATTTCAGCCATTCCTTGATCATGAATGGAGCCTTGATCTCTCCAAAGTACAATAGCAGTTCTCAACCTAACTACAACAGTCAACGTTCAGAAATGTATTCTAATCCTTATGCAACTGTGGTACGTTTATTTTTTGCTAATTCTGTTATTCTTGCTCAAGTTAGTAAACTTACGGTTAAATATTATCTTTTGTTTTTAGCGTCGTTACGGACCAGCCAGACCCCCTGGCCCAGTTTTTGAAGACAAAAAGCACCCATTAAATCAAACTCTTCATATACAAACCCAATCTGATCCAATACCGTAAGCATGAATTTGTTGCTTTGTAAATAAATATTTCTCTTGTGTGTGAGTAAGCGCATTGATTTTAATTGGAGGCAAATCTTGGATCTTTGTATTCGAAAGCAGGTACCGGGCCATTTATGCGTACAAGCCACAGAATGATGATGAGCTCGAATTGCATGAAGGCGACACTGTCTACGTAATGGAGAAATGTGATGATGGCTGGTATGTGGGATCGTCACAGCGAACTGGGTTATTTGGGACGTTCCCAGGCAACTATGTTGAAAGAATCTGTAAGTAAATGTGTCATTCTTTTATTCTTTGGTTATTTTTTTTCACTATTCACATTTTTTTGTTCCATAAAAATTGATGTTATTACAAACTGTGCAGTCATGGCTGAATTCTTCCCAAGTGGAATCATTTCTAATGCATTTTGTTTATTTTTTTTTTAAATAAGGGAATTGAAAATATTTAAACATTTTTTGTTCAGAATTAAATAAATTTAGTCCCAGCCCTATACATGTACTTTTCCAAACCTTTTTAATAAAATTTGTCAGTAAGAATATCATCCAATTCTGCTAGCATGTGAAAGTTTTTATCACTGCAAGATAATCCCCTGCAAAAATTATACTGTATCTTCTATGACGCTTCTCTTGAAACAATTTTCAATAAATATTAAAAATGGCCTTATAAAATGGCATAAATGGCGCCGGCTGAAATAAAGCACTAGTGTTTGAACAGTCTGTTCAGAAATTCAATAATCTACTTCAAGGAGAGCTCATTTTTGTGTTGTATTTTAATGGCGAATTCGACTCACCCAAAAAATGCACACCGGCGGGCACCGGATGCACGTTTCTGCACCCGTTCCGTTCGGCTCGGAAATGGTGCATACTTCAATGAATTGGGTGCACCCTACGTTCCCTATTCGACTGGATACACCTCGTGCACCAGGTGTGCACCGGGTGTGCACCGCC
>JAQGAO010006708.1:0-11988 GCA_034697705.1 Ommatoiulus sabulosus | reverse complement strand
TTTGTGCTCAAAATGTTTATAGTGAACGGTTGCTGCGATTAACATCTCGTTTCAGCAAGTCCATCATGGTTTCAGTTAGTGTTTTAATTCTAATACAAAATCCCATGAATTTTATTGAGCCTGGAGTTCAGATCAACGAGGGTTACTATCGAAAGATTTTGCTGATGAAAAACCTGCAGCCGGATATTCGCCAATTTTGTTCGATAGTTTGTTATATTTGTGCAAACTTGGATTTACATTGATTAAAATAAGCGGTAGTTTTGATTAATTTTGAATAGTTTTGATTTCGGAATTATGACGTGAATTAAATTAATTATTCATGTAAAATGTGTAAACATTAGCAAAAGTAAATTTACAAAGTTTCTAATTTATTTTTTTAAAAAACGTATGTTGACAATTTAATTTCGCTGTGTGATTGAATAACTAGAACATTTTAAATCGGAGAATTCTAATAAAACAATTAGAAACAAACGTTTAGAATTTTTTGTTTTTTGCTCTTTGGTGTCCGGGTCAAAAATGTGACAGACTTTATGGAAATTATCCACGTTTATTAGCCAAAATCTTCGATAAATATTTTGGCTCACAATTTGCTCCAAATGTTTCGAAATGTTTATTACAGAAGGAGGTTCGAATTTTACTGAATGACGTCGTCGTTATTCGCTAAAAATGCCCCATTTTGGTGTATTTTGTAGGGACATTTTTGGGCCATCCGAAATTCCGTAATTTCATGAACGTCCTAAACCAGCAGAAAAGTCGCACATGTAGTTCAACGTCAATAAACTTACCATAAGTTGGTGTTATTTTGTCTCAATGATATCACTACATACTTCTCAAACAAAATCATGAATATATTTCTTTTTAACCTGTTTGATCGAATTAGCGGATATTTTAATCTTTTTAAATTTTTAAATACGAGTGCGTGTCATGCCGAATAAAATGAAGGAATTTTACTTTTAGACGAGCATTAAATAAATGGTTTTTTTCCTTAAGTATAAGATGCTGAACAACGACTAAACTATAGTTTCTTTACATTCGTTATTTTAAAACGTTTAGTTTCGAAGTTTATTTTCGTCGGATTTTCTGAAAATTTCCCTCGAAATTTCCAGATGATTCATTTAGTAATTTTTATCCGTTTTTAAAGGCGCTTCAGCAAGTCGCCCTTCACTTTACCTTTCACCTCCTTGCAACAGGAAGCGCGCCTCCCGTACAACGACCTTCGACCTTCGTCTCACATGTGCTGCAAGTATAATCGCGCCACTTTGTTCAAACTTTCAAAGGTAATTATTAGAAAATATTTAATATTTTTACAATCGCTTTATGAACCCTTCTTTACAAATCCTTACGTTAAAAAATCGGGAAAATCGATCGTTTTGAGTTGGATTGTCATTTCCTCGTGGGACCTAAGCCTAACTGGCTACCACAAAACACTCGTGGATGGATGTTTATCACCAGCTGCAGTGTACTTATACGCTGAATGTAAAATGATAAAGATAGAACTTTATAAACTTGCTGTAGATGGTCAAATACTAAAGTTAATAACTGAATGTAGGGTTAATACTGTATATCGAACTCTTGATTTGTAACTTGGGTGTGTAAACAAGTCTAATGATCATATTTTAATCTTGGCGAGTCCATCGATTATTTTACGCTCATTTTTATTTCATTGATGCGCTTTATGCACTTACTTTTATAAGCTGCTCAGCTGTTTTATTGATTGAATACGTTTAAAATCGCAAATCACTGCTTGTTCTCTGATCACTGGTGGTTGTTACTCTGATGATTCATTTTCTAAGATAAACTAACCACTTGGTACAAAAACCAAGTTACAGGTGTGTGCCAAACTGCATGTTGCTCAACTATTTATAATGCTCATATGCTGTTCATATTTCTGCAAGTCCACGCAGAAGAAAACCTAGAGGAAGTTTTTGCTGCCAGTTGTTTACATAAATTCTTTAAGTACGATAATTGTTAGCTATACATATTGTTTACGTAAGTTAACTGGCAACTAACTATAGCAGCAAAATCTTCATTTGTTTCCTCCGGTGTGTTACGCGAATTCTTAATTGTGTTTAATCGTAGCCCATTTATAGAATTGCCTATAATTTCTGTGCATTTGGTAGTTTTTGGTAAATGTTTCCAACAGCTGAATAACACGTTTCTTTCATTATGGAGCTAGACGTGTTTTTGCATCCATTAATACATTCGTGACACGAATTCCAGCAGAGTCCGAGCTTTCCCTTTTCATGTGATTATAATACGTACACTAGTTCTTATTAGCATCTTTTTGCTGGTAATTAAGTCTCGATCGTACAATGACTGCTTATTATCAGTTTTCAGGCTCGAGATGGATACCGAGTCCATGAAATTGTGTCTTACTCGTTTTTTGCTTTTTAGTTTGTGGTGAGACTCACATTTCTTTACTTATGGCATCTTCGGGACACAATTTAGATGTTTGTGGTAAGTTTTTGCATATATTTATATTTTACTTTCTCCTAACTTCAGTGGCTTATTAGCTAAAATGCTTATTTAAAATCATTCGATAGATTTCCTACAAGAACGAATTGAAGAACTTTCGTTCGTAGACGATGATCAAAACTTGAAAAAGTACCAATGTTGCGCTTGTGGCAATGTGGCCATCAGCCATTCAATTGCCAATTGCGGGGATGTTTTCTGCACCAAATGCTACATAAATTACTTCAGAAAGACATGTCCATATTGCGAGACTAAGTTGACATCGGTAAGTTTTCTCATCTAGGCTGAAATAGTTTATTATACGTTAATGTTAAGTTTTCTAAATCTGTAATCACCATTCTTCGCTCGCTGTTTTCTTTTGAAGAATAAAGAGGATGACGAATTTGAAAGTGCGGTTCTTGAGTTGAAAGTGAAGTGTAAATTCGCGAAAAAAAGGTGCGAAGAAATTATTTCAGTGATAGACTTTTTGGTAAGTTTTATTTGATTTGTAGGTTAATAATAATGTTTCTTCGCGATAAGCGAACTTTCATGTATAGTTGGATTGACGGCCTTAATGAACTTTGCGACTCATATATCCTTATCCTACTTTTATTTCTTGGACAGAAACATATCAAGCTTTGCAAATTTGCATCCAATAAACATTTATCTAAATCCTATCGAGAAAATCAAGTTGCTGCATCTTTCCAACAGGTAAATGCTCGTAAGAAATTGACATTGTTTCGTTTAAGTGTTCCGATGCTTTAAATGGTTTTGAAGCAATAAAATGAAATTAATGCAAGCTCGAGTTGTAGTTATAAGGGCGAACTAGGGATTAAAGCGAATAAAATTCATAATCAAGTTCACGAAAGGTATACGTTAAATCGTGGAAGGTCGTTATTTTATACATATAAATGTTAATAGGACTGCTTATCGACCCTATGCTACTTGATAAATTTCTTCGAATTCTACTGAAATTTAATAATAATTTGTTACATTATTGGAAAAACCGGCGCCGATGGTCACGTGGGTTCCACGCTTGATTCTCTATCTTAACTAATGGGGTTCGCTCCCCGGTCGAGGTCGGTGACAATTTTCAGGATGTGCAAAATTCTCTTAAGTCTCGGCTCTTTCGGATGAGAGTTTAAACTGAGGTCCCGTGCCGATCCCATTTGCACTCTACATGTTAAAGTTCCCTCATGGGGGGTGGAAATGCCCCTTCGTAGGCAAAATTCCCAGGTAGGGGACGCTGGCACATCCCCTGGCATTGGCTTTAAGCCTCGTAGCAGAAATTGAGTAATGTTAAAAATCAACAAACAGACAAACGAGCAAACATTATTGAAAGGTTTGCATTTTGCTCATATGAAAATGGTTGCAGTTGAAATAACTATTAAAAAATGTCTAAATTTGATTAATGTATTTATTTTTTTACCTTCGCATCTTAAAAGCAGCCCGGTGATGAAAATAAACAGAAAACTAAAATAAAGGAAGATCCGGGGAAAAGTGACGAGTCCATAAAAAAACAAATGAAACAAGAAATAAAGATTTTGCACGATGTCAATTCGCAAATGGCAAGTATTTACGTAAACATTAAAAGCTATGGCTTAAGATTTAAGTTTTTTATTTCATTTCTGCTGTCGATTGAAGTCGTAAAATAAGGGAAATGAATTTATTTCTGTTGAAGGTTTAAGCAAATAAAGACGAAATACGGGAACTAACCAAGAAGGTGCAGAAAGTCGAAATTTCAACTGAAAATAAAATTAAAGAAATTGGACAGGATCTTAAAAGAGACATCGAAGCATTATATTTCACCAGTTTGCAAAATGTAAATAATTTCAAACCGTACTTCTTCAGAAAATAGTTTAAAGGTTTAATCGCGTGTAGTTAATGTCCCGTTAAATGATTTTTTAGTTTACCGAAGAATGGAATAACAATAAAACATCGATTCTAACAGAAATTCAGGATGTTAAAAACGAAGTGCAGGAAAATAGAAACCAAAATGATTCATTTAGAGCGACATTCGCAACATTCGAAGGAACCATCAACTCACTCGTGAAGAAGGTAAATGAAATGAAAGTTTTTTGAACATTTTGGATTAAGATTTAAATGATACGCAACTCCTGATGTTCATTCTAGATCAATGATAATACAACTCAAACGGATCGGAGGCAAACCGAATTTATGCAAGAAATTCAAAGATCTGCCAAAACTTTACAAGATCAAAATAAGGAGGTTAGTTAAATAGAAATTATACTGGAATTTAAGAAAATAATTCACGCAATAAGGGTTTTCATCAACTGTAAATTAAGTTTAATCGCTCGGTTGATATAAATAGAATAAAATTTAAGAAATTGCGAGCTATTAATGGATTAATTTAAACTCAGATTTATTCATTCGAGCAATAATTATACGTACGAATTGGTAGTTTGGGACTTAATAAAATCTATTTCATAATGTTTATTCAGAAAATCTTTCAAATCTAGTCTATTTAATGCATTCGTTAAAATTCTATTTAATCGTTATAATTGAAATACTATTTACGGTAGAACAGCGAACGGATGACCGAAGCATTAAAAGCAGAAAGTCAAAGACATATGGAGGCATTTAGAGAGGAAATTGAGAAATTTTAATCCTAAATATTTAATTAAATGTGATTAAAGCTCGAGTTAACGTAATTGATATAGTTGAAAAGACACGGTTGATGAGTTCATTTAAAATGTGCTAAAATGCTCTGAACATTCTTTTAACTAAATAACGAGAATAATTAATAAAAAAAATTATCCGCAAACTGAGAGCAAAATCAAGATAGAATTATAAAATATTCCAATTCAGTAGAATTATATTGATTGTCATCTATTAAGGCTATGGTTTTGCTAATGGATGATACCGTATATTTTTGCTATAAATCTAAATACCAAAATATATTTTCTATTAAACACTGGATGGATCAGTTCGTGTTTTGCGAATGTTTAAATTTGTGATGCCCTTATCCCGCTCTGGGTGCCCGAGACGGCGTAGAGGAGCAACCCAGGCCGGGTAAGGAGGCGAGCATCTCGAAGAAAGGGGGCGAGACGTCTCAAGTAGTAGCTCAAACAGCATTTAATCCAGAAGAAAACACAGGTACATTATAACATACCATACCATACCATACCATACCATACCAAAAAAGAACCGAGCGAAAAAGATCGAAACGTCGAAAAACGCAACATGACACGTAAATAAACAAAATGTAAAAACTGTCCGAAGCTAGTCAAATAATGTTCCAACGTGGCCAATAAAGGCCGGAGTCTGGTTCCGAAGAACACGGAAGACAATGTAGCAGTCGGCAATGACGACGGCAAGACAACAGCACACGAGGCTGACAACCGGCGACGACGACAACAGTACCAAACGTGGAGGAACTGCAGAAACTGCCGACCACAACGATAACGAATTACGAGGCCAGCCAACGGCAATGACAGACCCACCTCGGCGAAGCAGCCAACGACGAAAAAAATGGCAACGATGATGACGATACGATGTAGTGACCGCTGACAACAACAGGACCGGCGTAGCGGAACGGGCGCCGACAACGGTGAAGCCAGCTCGAAGTACCCAACGACAGCGAAGACAGGAAAGGCACGCCGCAACAGCTGCCGACAGCAACGACGACGACAGCAGTCAATGACGACAACAGCATTGTCTTGGCAGGACAGCCGACGACAACGACAACAACGGGAAGCTGCCGCAACCGGCGATGAGGACAGCGCAAACGACGAGCGACGACGGAGATGGTTGACTGAAGATAGAAGCGTCCCCACCCCGATGAGTACGGGAAACAGCATAGCGATTGAAAACGACATCAACAGCCCAAACGCAAGCGAAGAAGTGGACCAACAGCCGAGGACGACCAAGTTCCTATTTGGATGATGACGGACGAAGTATTGCGACCGCTGACAGCCGCGACGATAGGCGCAGCGTGACAGCCACCAACCGATGACCAGACCCACAACGGTGACGTCTGACCATGGCGGATGATGCACCGGACGCCAATGGCGACGAACGACGCAACGCAGGAGACCACCCGCCGGCGGCGCCGCGAACGGCAGCGGACAGCGAGATGAACCGGCACGACGACGTATGAAGATGGCGAACGATGCAGCGGCCGCCAACGACAACGACCCAAGCAAGCGGCAGTCCATGTGACAGTGGCTTCGACCACGGCAACAGGAACCGGCCCGATGACGTATGGCGACGATGAACGATACAACAGTCGCCAACGGTGACGACCGAAGCATGCAGCAATCCACGCAATGATGGCCACGACCATGGCGCCGGCACCCACACGCCACCAATCCCACGGCGGGATTCGCCGCAACGGGCGACGACAACAGCCCCGACTCGACGGAACAGTTGAAGGCGGCAGTGAGGCAACGGACAGCGCGACGACAGCCAAGACAACGAGGAACGCACCGATAAAGTCCAACGATGACAAATAACGCAACGATCAGCGACGGCAATGACCAATGCAAGGCGACAGCCCACGATGACAACGACGCCCACAGCGGCGATAAGCGCCGGCTGGAACAGTAATGTTTCTGCAGCATAGCGAAGAACGATGCGATGGTCACCAACGGCGATGACCAATGCAGGGCGTCCAGGACAAAGGCCATGACCCACCAGTCACGACGCCCCCCTTCCGAGACGGCGCCACTCCGTGGCGGTGTGTAACGATCCAACGATGGCACCAGCAGATACGATACTCCGGAGGCAACGGCAGAAACCGCCGGAGGCAGCCGCACCCCGGCGGGGCCCGGTCGACAATGGCAAATCGAAAGACGGCAGACAGCGACGACAGCAGCACACGCCATCCATCCCGCGACGGGATCCGCCGCAACGAACGACGACAGCACCGACTCGGCGGAGCTGATGATGGCGGAGAAGAGACGACAACAGTCGACGCAACGACTGAAACAACGGGAAAACGGAATGCCAACGGGAAGAATCAAAGCGACGCAAACGATGAAAACGGAAGCGAACCGGATGGACGAAAAAGTGCAGGGGCCAAATACCGCAATGACCGATGCAACACAAGAAGCGGTCAACAGCCGGAACGAGCAAGACGACAGCCAACAACGACGAAGGCCGCAGTAACAAAGCCGGAGAACGAGAGAGAAAGTATCAGTCAGCAACGGCGACAAACGATCCAGGGCGACCGTCCGGGAAGGCAACGCCCAACGACGATTGGAACCGCCACCGAAAGGCGCAACGACGACAGACGGCATACAGCAGCGGGCGGCAACGACGACCGGTGCGGCTCGAAGACGGACGACGGCAACAACGATTCTACCGACGAGAATGATAAGGGCGAGCAGTCGAAGCCAATGCCGACAAAGACGACAAACCCGGCGCAGGGAAACGGCCGACGTTGAAGACAATGGTGGCCAACGAAGACAACGAAAAGCTGACCAGGGATGGTGATCCCAATCCAAGCCACAAATAAGCTGAGTGTCCACATGAAGCGACGCATGAGTACCGACGACAGCCAACAAAACGAAACCAGCAACAGAGGCAGAGGCGAGGGCGGTACGACGGACCACGCCGACAGGGACAGCCAGGTCGGACGATGTACAAGCGAGGACAGCCACCGACCACGAAGGCGAACGAGGCGGCAAAACCGCCAAAGGCGGCCATGCAGCCCGCAAAACCGAAGTCCGATACCGAAAGACGGAGGGCGATCCAGTCCAATCAGAGCCGAAAACGTCCGCGATGGCGAGCGCGGGAACAACGGAAAAATGCAGGGGAAACAGCTCCGCACGTGTAAGCCAAAGCTGGGCCCGGCAAATGTCCAAAACCTTTGCTGGACCGGAGTGCCGAAACGCGGCCGGAAAATTCGCGTTAGCAGGTAGGGGGAAGGCCCGCACCTCCACCATGTGATGCCCTTGTCCTGGCCCAGGCGCCCGAAATGGCGTAGAGGGCGACCCCAGGCCAGGCAAGGGGGTCGAGCATCGCGAATAAAGGGGGTGAGGCGTCTCAGATAGTAGTTCTAATATATTTAATCCAGGTGAGAACATGGGTACAAGCGTGACATACCCCAGAGCGCAGAACGTGGGCAACAAAGCCGAGGCGTCGGAGAGGGACAGTCAGTGACAGCGGGTCCCTGACTGTCCGAGCGAGGTACCGTCCCCGAAGGACGGACAGCGATTAGCCACTTGGCCCACGAGTGGGCCGCCTTATATACGGCCGCTGGAATGCGGGGCATGCCAGGAGCATGCACCGCATTCTGGGAAAAGGCCAAGAATCCCCACGAGCGACCTTCAGGGATGCCAGGGTCAGCGCCCATGACCCGCCGGTCATGACAGGATCAACATCAAACTGCCGTAAAATATTTAAGTTAAAGCCGTTAAACGCGTGGCAATTTATATCCCAAAACTTGTTGTCGGATATATTATTGCTTGATAGTTTCTTTCGGTTGGATGGCCAATCAGGAAGGACAGACGTAGGTCATAGAATGGAATAAAAGCAGTGCTGTCAAGTTAGTTTACCCATATTTCCTGTTGAGACAGCTGGTGCTGTCAAATTCTTTTAGTTGAAATAAGTTTCCTACAATTTACTTCTGGATATAACTTTCTTCGTGTGTGACAACATTTAGTGTATTTTCCCATTGCTGTGCTCATTTCTGAATGACTCGTGTTTCAGATTATGAATTAAAAAAACAAAGCTCACAATATACAGGGTGTTATATTCAGGCAACATTTTTTGGCTTGATGCTTTTGAAATGTACGTAGACAATTTATGTAATCAACAGGCAGAAATTAGCAACAAAAAGTTCCTCTTTTTCCACCAGTTTGTATTAAAGTAACTTTACTTTTAATTATTAAAAGCTACGTCCACACTTAAAACAGAGCTACTTTTTGCTGCTAATTGATGTCAGTTGTTTAAATTAATTGTTTTATATATATTGTTACCTACATTGTTAAACATAAGTGTGTTTCCAAAAACAATTGACAACCAATGAGCAACAAAGTTTCTCTATGTTTTCTCTATAGTGGACGTACAGTAGGTGGATGAAACAGAGGAACTTTCTGTTGCTAATTGCTTGCCAATTGCTATGTACATGCAATGTAAGTAGACAATTTATGTTATCAACTGGCAGCTATTAGCAATAAAATGTTCCTCACTTTCCACCAGTGTGTAAGTATATAGCTTTACTCTTATTACTAAAGCTATGTCCACACTGTAGAAAACAGAGGAACTTTTGTTGCAAATTACTGCAAGTTGTTTACATGAATTGTTTTTCATATTTTTAAATAAATTGTTACTGTACCTGCATTGTTTACAAAAGTTTGTTTTCAGAAACATTAAACAACAGAAAGTTCCTCTTAGTTCTACAAGCAATGTGGAGGAACTTTCTGTTGCTAATTGGTTGCTAGTTGCTATGTATAATGTGCGTAGACTGTACGTATAATCAACTGGCAGCAATTAGCAATAAAAAGATCCTCTGTATCCTCCAGTGTGGAAGTGGTTTTACTCTCATTACTAACCCTCGACATTTTCAAAATTCATTACGTCATGGGGAGTAAACGATCTTGATGCTTCAACTCCATTTCAGGCTAATCGGCCTTGCCAAATCGAAACTTTATCGTCGTAATCCAGGCACTTAGAACTGTCACCCACTTTTTTTTGCACAAAGCCGTTGGCGCCGCACTGGATTAAGCAGGTATGTTTCGAAACGACACAACGTTGCACATGACGATGCAAATCTAGGCTATTAAACATGGACGTGCAAATGAGGCGCTTTTAACAGCGCGCGATGGGATCCAGTCAGAACCCGAAAATGCCATCGCTTTGTGCAACTGATGGATAAATTGGAAAATGTTCGTGGGTGCGAACAACGATGGCCGGGGTGCAGCAGCGTTGATCGTATATCGGTTGTATGAAAATAGCTCATCGTTTATGTAGATGCCTATTCATTTTCATTCCGTGTCCCGCTGTTGGCGGAATTTGCACGACTTATCTGACAACCTTCAAGTGCTCTTCAACAGAATATAATTTTGCGTCAACGTCAACGTTTTTGCCGAACAACAGATTCGTTGAATATTTCATTTACGCGCAGCCGTAAAGCGCTCCTCTTCTATATATTAGGTGCTTAAAGGTGCAGTAAACAAAGGAGGAAACACTTTCCTCCAGCATACACTCAACTGGTGTTTTCAGAAAAATCAATACCAGTCACTAGGCTAGTATGAACATCTGCCCACATTGAACTGAAATGCATTTTAAAAATGCGTTTGAAAATAGGTATAGATTGGATAGGAACACTGCGCTTAACCACTTGCGTTGTATTCTTGTCATTGCATTCTCGTCAATAAATTTGTAAATGTATTCTTGTCGTTGCATTCTTTCCAATGCATTTCAAAATGTATTCTTGTCATTGCGTTCTCGTCAATGCATTTCGAAATGTATTTTTGTCATTGCATAATTGCATTCTCGTCAATGCTTTACGAAATGCATTCTTGTCATTGCATTCTCGCCACTGCATTTAGAAATGTGTTTTCGTCATTGCATTATCGTCAATGAATTTCGAAATATATTCTTGCCAATGCATTCTGAAATGTATTATTGACAATGCATTCTCGTCAATGCATTTACAAATGTATTCTTATCATTTCATTCTCGTCAATGCATTTCCAAATGCATTATTTTCATTGCATTCTAGCCAATGCATTTTCAAAATATATTCTCGTCAATGCATTTGAAATGGTTTCTTGTCATAGGCCTATTCTCGTCAATGCCTTTCAAAAGGTATTCTTGTCATTGCATTGTAGTCAATGCAGTTCGAAATGTATTCTTGTCATTGCATACTTGTCAATGCATTTAGAAAAGTATTCTTTCCATTGCATTCCCGTCAATGCATTTTGAAATGTAATCTTGTAATTGCATTCTTGCCAACGCATTTCGAAATGTGTTCTTGTCATTGCCTTGTCGTCAATGCAGTTCGAAATGTATTCTTGTCATTGCATTATCGCCAATGCATTTAAAAATGTATTAATGTAAATGCATTTCAAAATGTATTCTTGTCATTGTATTATCGTCAATACATTTCCAAATATGTTCTTGTCATTGCATTCCCGTAAATGCATTTCGAAATATATTCTTTTTCTTGTCATTGCATTCTCGACAATGCATTTCGAAATGCATTGAATTCTCTTTTCGACATTTTTATCTCGGCAATGCATTATAAATTGTAATTCCAAATGTATTTTAATAATGCAAGTTACGTAATATGTAGGCTACCCGTATTCTTATCATTAAAATTAAAATGCATTTTAATTACGCCAACTATTTTGAAATGTTTTGACATGTATTCCATCCAATACATGTACATATACTTTAAAATGCAATTCCTTTCAATGTGCATGGGTGGGAATAGAACATGTAGCGCGTTACCAACCTGGAACTTTTGCCTAGGCGCCGAAAGAGCCGCCACTTACGGTAGCAGTAACCAACGAGGTTCAAACCTCAAACTTAGGTTAAACCAGCGATTTGGGTTAGCAAAAATGG
>JAQGAO010006707.1:0-11989 GCA_034697705.1 Ommatoiulus sabulosus | reverse complement strand
CCTTGGACCACAAACGCCCCCTTAGATCTCTTCAACGCCCACAGGGGGGCGGTACCGCCCACTTTGGGAACCACCGGGCTAAATGATTCGAATGTAGATCGAATCATGACTACAGCGCCCCCATATCACACTAGCAATTTGTCGAAAAGGCGCTTCATCGTAAAGACACTTCATGGAAAACTTTCGCAAACATACAAACATACATCTCTCCTTTATTTTATCATGGATTACTACGCCTTACTAGCTCGCACTATAACGTCCTTTTACCCCAAAATAAAAAATTTTGAGTTGGGTCACTTTTGAAGCGGGAGTGCGATATGTCCACAATAAAGTCAAGGTTACGTATTTCTATTCTTTTATAATAGTCAAAACTGCGTAGCATTTTCTGAAGGAAATTCTGCAGTCATTTTTTGAAAATTTATTTTTGTAAATCCATCTTTTGCCAATATTTTTTAAAATTCGGTAAAAATAATGTTTAATTTTGGTTAATTAATTTCTATGCATAAATATACATACGTGTAATTATTAATGTCTTAACTTATAGCGTTAATCTTTTTTCCCTTTTAAGGTGAAGATAAAGTGCAATTGGTCAAATTAGTAAAAGTTATTTCTGTTATGACTATTCACATTATTTGGCGAATTTTTTCATAATTAAAAATTTGTATAAATTTTCAGTTTTTGCAGTAGCTCCAATAAATTATCGCGAATAATATAAACGGCAGCGTTGAAGAACTCATAAAATTGAAATCTATGCAAATTTTTAATAACATGGAACCTCATTAAGAAGAACTCGCTTTATACGAATTTCTCATTGTACGAACTATAGGATGATGGGATATGATCCTATAGGGTATATGGACGCCTAATATTAATTTATTCGTTTTAAGACGAATTCCGAATTCGGATATTACAAATTTTCGGCTAAAACGAATGAGTTTTCGAGTTTCCGAGCATTAGCGCTATGTTACATTAAAACGAACTTTAGACAATATGAAAAAATTGTACATTCTAACGGGAAATGTCACGACTTCTGATAATGCGAATTAGTTTAAACGAATAAATGGTACCGTCTATTGAGATTCGTCTTAACGAAGTTCGATTTAATTGCAATTTAGTTTATTTAAAAATAATACATTATTTAGGGGATACCCATTAATATTTTAAATTTTAAGCTGAAATAAACTTGAAAAGTTTAAAACTTTGTGCACAACGACAATGCAAACCATTGTAGTCAGAGATCATAATTGATATAAAAAAAGTGAACGGATGCCCTTGTAAATATTTTAGTGTCATAAATATCATGCCTAAAAGTAGTTCCTGGTGTTATTAATTATAGTATGATATCTATCAAATATTTTACGTGTTTACAATGCATTTCAGCATCGATGCTGTTATTTGTCCTTAATAAATCTTTCTCAGTGTTTCATTATACATATGTCACTGCCAGTAGATGACGCTGGGAGATCTAAATTCTGTATCGCTAATCATGGCGCGCCCTCTATGAATGAATGAACGTACGAGCGTATTTACACGTGATAATATGTTAAGTGTCTTCGTGTAAAATATCTCTCCTATGCATGAAATTAGCTGAAAATATGTTTAAGTTTAAAAAATTTGGAAAAGCAAAATCATATCAACAGCTTTCACAATGTTAATTTTAATTATATTTAAACCCGAATATACAAAGGACAAGTAAGACGAAATAGTATATAAATAAATGTATACGATGTAAAGCATTTTGTGTAAATAAGATATTTGTTAGATGACGTAAAATTTAGAGTTTATTTAAAAATTAAGTAAAATTTCGTTAAAAAAAAATGAATCTCATTTGAAAAAAGCTTTAATCGTTTTTGAATATAAAAGTTTGTTAAATAACCTCGAATTGCATGGCTTATTTTGAAGCTTCTAGATCTTAGAAATGTTAGGATTGTAAAATTGACGTTTATAATACTAATTTATGCACCGTAAAATTTTATAAATCCTTTAATATATAATCCTATTAAGGTAACCCTAAATCAAATACTGTACATAAACGAATAATTGATAATTATATTATTTTCTGAACAATGCCAACGATTCGAGCATTGTTAGCAAACTAAACTTAAAAACGAAATCATTTTCAGTCCCCACCCTAGAATATACTGGATGAATAATGTTAATTTCTTCGTTTGAGACGAATTCCGAATTCTGATATTACAAAATTTCTGCTAAAACTACTGATTTTCTAGTTCCCATTCATTCGCTATATGTTACGTTAATGAAACTTTGGTTCTTATTGTTGAAATCACGTCTTGTCTGACATCAGGTAATACCAACTATTTAAACGAATAAATCGTTACGTCCTCTTTCCGGAAATTAAATGTTAGAAATTTGCTAAAACAGAAGTATATCTTTACGAATTTGATTTATGATCATCGTAAATGTAGATACCAATTTAGAATCCTAATTAACGTCGTTTATATATTTAAATTAAGTTTTAGGTAATCTGTGACGTCAAATTAACAGGACGAGAACCTAGATAAATTTGAAAGTCCAATGCAATTTACGTATGTAGGAGTGTCTAAGCTGATATGATGTATATTTATAGCTTAAAAATGTAGAATTACCAATTAACACGCTTTAGTTATAGTTATGCAAATTTGACATCGTTTTCACGTAGACTAGACTTTGCATGAAAGTATTGAAATAGTTTATTGAGATATTTCCAGTTGTAACATATTCGTAGGTTATGTTGGTAGAACCCCAGCTTTTAAAGTAGCAGTTGCGCAAAAAAGCACCATAGATGGCGCTGGGATTTTGAAATGGATCTATCCGTTTTAAATTTGTTATAAAACACATGACTTAAAAAATGTAATAAAAATTATACATAATGTATTAATTAAAGTAAGCACGTATTTATCGTGTTGTCTATAATTATAAAATATTTATCACGATTACATACTTGTATAGAATTTATCATTTTCGATATATTGGCGTAAATGCTCAGATGTACACGTAAATGTTACGGTGAAGTGTACATTTATACTACTCGATTATGAATCGAACATGTGTCAAACTTTAAGATGGTTTTTGACTGCATTTTGTCCGGCAAATCAAGTTGATGTTTCAAAAATGTGAAACTTTTTTTTTGATTTTTAAGTAGACTAGATCTGTTTTTTAAAATAATCTCTAATTTGTGTTATTCAAAATAACTGCATTATAAGACTCCGGCAACCAAGGTTTTTATCGTCTGCAACATCTGGTTACTATGGCAACTATTTTAACCGAATGACGATGTTCGTGATGAAATGTAATATATTTTATAGAAACTATGGATATTTTTTGTTCTGTCTCGTCTATTATTTGACAATGCAAAGTAAAAAGAAAACGTACATTACCCATGGGCCCCTCATCCTAAGTCAATTTAACTGATGATACGAAAGTTTTATTTATATTTATTAAAAGAAAAACAATATGGAATATAAAGGGGCCCCAGTGAAGAGCCCTGTCAGCCCCTCCCCTGCCCCTTGTAGGCAGTAGCGTAGCGACGAGGGTGCCAAAGGGTGGGATGCACCCGGGCGCCGAGGGTAGGGGGGCACCAAAAAACAAAAAAAAAATACGTATTTTCGATGTAAAATTGCCAAAATATTGTTACAATCCAGTGTCAGTTCATTGTCACTCAGCTGCTAATTTTGTTCAAACATGTGCGAAATTTATTTAAAAAATTGACGAGTTTATTTCAAATTTTACGATTTATTTTTAAATATTCGTTTTTTATTTGGGAATTTAATTTAAAAATTTGCGATTTTTTTTATTGAAATTTTGTTTACGTTTTTTTTCAAAATTTGCGACTCTATTTTCAAAAAATTGGGATGGTTATTTATGTTTGCGATTTTTTTAAAAAAAAAACAATTGCGAATTAACTTTCAATAATTTTCAAATTCCAAAACACTGCGAAATTTTGTAAAGGAAAGAAGATATTTGCTAATTTTTTTCACATTTTGAAAACTGGAGGAGGAGGGGGGGGGGGGTACCCCAATTAGCTGCTCATTGGATACTTTCAAAATTGCATCAAAACATCGTATGTTTTTCATTAATTTTTTATTGTATGGTACACAAATTAAGATAATGTTAGACTGAAATACATCAGTAATTGAAACTACCATTTCTCAAAATGCTATGATGTCTGTTTTAAAATGGTCACTATAGTAACCATGATATAAACGGAACGTTTGCTGGATCCATGTAAAATTTGCAATGTTAAATATGACTATATATACACTGCACATGTATGCTGGTCACACGAATTAACATGTAATTAGTAGGCCTATTTTTTCAAGTATAATGTAAATAGGACGAAATACGTATATATATCCATGTATACTCATTGCCGTATATTCAGTGTATAATGTTCATTAGCGTCTTCGAGCATTTGAAGATTTTCAATTGAAAATTCGAGTAAGGGCTGTTTATACGATCGCGTGCCAAATCAGGCTGCGAAACATGTGTTTGAAATTGAAAAAAGTAGTTGTTAAATGTTCATCGATTAATGTAAAATATGACATTTTTTGTAAATTATATATACGATGTATAGCACGGTTGTCACGCGCGAAATCCATAACGAAAAACTAAAAAAACATGATATTCTTAAACGCACATTTCACTATAAATTCGATGTCGATCTTTAGGAATTTGATTTTTTTTCCCATAAAAGTTATCGTGAATTTGTACCTTTTCTACTTGGATGTACAGTGTAAATGTACATGTAGGCCTACATGTATGTGCCCTTCGAATGTAACGTGTATTTTGTAAAGGTGATAAGCGCTCAATAAATGGTTGCTGTTCAGTCTTTAACATATAAAATGTAAAATATTTACAAGGGTGGTAGCACGGTGGGGCGCCGATGGTAAGGGGGCACCAAAAAGTATAAAAAAATCTAAAATTTGTCATGTAAATTAGAATTTTTTTCCGATATTCAAATGTTGTCATTTTCAATGGTCAGTGTTACAAAATGTCCAGGTTTCCATTCGTCAATATTTAAAAAATATAGACGAACATATACATGCATGTTCGAGCATAGTACATCAAATGTTATAGTCTGAGTATAGTTATTTCCGCAAAGTTTAGGCAATAATTAAAAGCATTACTTTTATTTTGAAATTTTCATAAATCGTTCAGAAGCTTTTGATCAAATAACCTGGATTATTGTTTGCTGCTAAATTTAATACGTGGTCAACACAAAATTCCGAATTTTAAAAGCCAACTCTTCGTATGAACTCTTTGATTTCGAATGAATTCAAATCCGGTCCAGCGCGAAACACAGTTAGTAGAAGAGCGATCGAGCCTAAATAATTAATGCTTTTGGCTAAGCAACTTTACGCCAAATTATTTAATATTTCTTAAACAGCCATGGTAACGACATGGCGTCAACAGGATTTCAGCTCTGTTATCCTTCGTTAATTTTAATGACAGGCGTTTATTAAATGAGGATCATGATGAAGTAAATAATAAAAACGAAGTATAACATAGGTGTAAAATTAAATTTTAAATCAATAAATATGTTTTTTTATGAAATGCGTGTCATCTTCACAAGGGGCAAATTTTTGATTTTTTTACGTGGAGAGTCAATATTGTGTTTTTATTAAATATGAAATTAAACTGACATATTTGCCTAAATCCAGAAGAGCATCATAGCCTAGACGGTATACGTATGGCACCCACCAATGAGCCTGGCCTCCGGGTCCGCCAAAGATCCTGGTGTGGGGTCCAATGCCTGGGTGTGGGGTTTGGGGGTCCAATGCCAATACCATGCCTGGATACCGCATGAAGATATGGGGGTCATGCCCCTACCTACAACTAAGGTTAATATCAGTGTGATGCTCTGCTGCATTTAGGATAAAATCAGTCAATTTAACTGATGACACAAACATGATATTTATATTTATTTTTTTAAAAAAATACATGGACTCGTCAAGCTGGCTTCCCTCCCTTTCCTTTGTGGAGGCCATGCTGGGCCCCCTAATACCCGGCACTCAGGTTAGAAGATTAACGAATGCCAATGAATCAAAACTCTAATCACTCATCACTAACGACATTTACTGGAAAATGTACATGTACAGCATGTAAAATAAAAATGTAGTTGTTTTTTAAATTTACCGGGGTTTTGTTTAGGTCATTAAATGAAGCGCTTTATCATCAGAGCTTTTCTCCGCTAGAACTTCCTATGGCGACACCGTCGCATTCTCTAATCGCATCGTTTCGAATTTCGTTTATCAAACGTCTGCAAAAAGGGGTGTCGTTCGGCAGCAGTTTGTCATTTTTATCCGAATCTTTTACAGTAGTCTCGTCTGAACTATCGTTTATTTTATCATCATGTCATCGCGAGTGAGTACGCTTGTCACAATAATTATATTTGCATTTAGAGAAAATGGTGCCGCGCGTTATCGTATTTTGGTTGACGTGGGCAAACATCGTACATGTTTCATGCACGATGGAGCTACAATCATGCCTGCGCATATCAATTCAACATTATATATAAATAATTTGATGTCGTTCATGTTTCAGGTTCATGAATTTAATGTGGAGATGACGTGTGAAGGTTGCTCCAATGCCGTGAAACGTGTGCTTGGCAAGCTGGAAGGTAATTATAAAAAAAAAAGCTTGGCTAATGTATGACGTGGAGCAGGATATGGCTAATTTTTCTGGTTTGGTACGTGTTTTTAATGATGGTCTATGCATTTTCATGAAAATTGAAGTTTTGGCCACCAGTATCTCTTTTGTAACGATTAGCACAACTCAAGGTTTAAAAATTCATGACTTGGATAGATCCAACAAGTGGTCAGTAAATTCTGCGATGAGCCATGGTGGTTTTAAGGTTTATGAGCATAGATAAATGTTGAAAGCCATTAACCGGTAATCACAGTCGGTCATAGGTCAGTTCGTCTTATATTTGGTTGGGTTCACTTGCTGATTATTCCTTCGTATAAAATATACAGGCTGTGTAAGAAGATGATGATTCAATTCCCAGCTTTGCTATAATTGACTGTGATAATTGCCAAATTATTAATTTACATATTTGGCTTGTTCCTTTAAATTTCTAACAAAATGTACCCTTTCCATGCAAATATTTTTTATCTTGCTGTGACACTAGTTTGAAATGTGAATTTTGTCTGGATTTTTAAACGAGGCAATTTTCTGCATAATCTAAAGACTGATTTTAGATTTGTTTCAGGTTTGCCTCTGATATCCTTTAATAATATTGACAAAAAAGTAACTTTGATCAAAATTGCTGGGTACCACTTGGTTGTAGCAAAACATTTGTTAATACAAATTCCGACAGTTGAAGTGGTTGTCAACCTGTCAATTTCCAAACATATTTGTATCCTACTTCTCTAGAGGAAAGTCTCCATGAGTTGGTTTTTATTTCAATTTTCTGATTAACATATTCCAAAGCCAGTTGTGGTAAACAAGTTATATAACTTATACTGTATAATAAAGGGTATTACTTTTATAATTTCCAGTATTGCTATATTTTTAGACTATCTTACTAGACTTTAAGCGTTATAACATAAAAAATTACATATTATTTGTCTCAAAATATAAAATATTTGTTATACAGATCCTACTTGCATTTCCCATTCCTCAAAGCCCTTGAAACTGCACCTGGCTTAGTCACTAATTAAACGTAACATTCACGCATTATGTTTATCATTATCATGTACATTTACCGAAAAACAGCTGTGGTTGTGGTACCATAAACACTTAATGACTGTCATCCCTGACATCCTGGTGTCACACTAATTTCAAAATAACACATGTGCAATTATGTATGACTCATAAGAAGTATGCTTCATTATTTGACTGTAACTAGGGTTTTTCCCTAAATTGATTCCTACTTTTAATGTTTATCAGGAAGTTGCATAATCATAAATCCTGTAAATGTCAAGTGTGAATTTATGGGTTACAAAAGTTTCTGTTTTCAGAAATCAAACAATCTGCATGGAATTCAAAATTCCAATATTTATTATTTTGTGGATTATTTTTGTGAAATAATCAGCGAATTCTGTATCTCGGGAACGCGTGATAAAATTTTATAAAAATATTTTATAAGTTAATATTTTATTTTTCAGGTCAAGGAGTCAACAAAGTGGATATCAGTCTGGAGGCTCAGAGAGTCTACGTGGATTCCACATTATCGTCTGATCAGCTTCTAGAATCTTTAAAGAAAACTGGTAAAGCAGTTACGTACATCGGTGTCAAAAGTTCCTAATGGGGGAATAAACCAAGGGCTCACTCGTGTTGACTCTTACCAAAAATTTACACTCTAATCAACATGGTGCAAATATTATGCCAGTTAATGTATTTTATATATCGGTTTTAAATTTTCCTCAACTCTTACTATATTTGATCTTCCTTACTCCGACGCTGCCTAATATGCCAACTGTCGTGAGTTGTCTACGAAAAATTGTATACAGTAATTGTGTGACAATGAATTTTAAAAGCTTTAATTTTGCTGATTTTGTGGGAAAAAAAAGCGCTCGCTCGCTGAAACTTTTATTAGGTGTTTTCAGTATTGAAACCATGACTGTAATTGCGCTTAAAAATAAATGAGTGTTTCTTAATTTCTGACTGATTTTGTTGTAGCACGATCTCGCAAAATTTGGGCAACTCCAGCTCAAATGGTAAGAAAACTAAGGTATATATGTACAGGTATATGTTGCGTATGTTAATTTCACATGATACAGAAAATATAGTTTGACCATTTTTATAAAAAATAGTTTATCGTGTATTATTATGGAGTTTTCTGCCTTATTAAAAAACATATTCAACTTGGGTACAGAATGGTAAGAAAATGAGGTAGATTGATGCTTTAATGCATATTTATGCTCATGCAAATCAAATGCTGAAGTATTGATCGTTTGGTAGTAACTTGGAATAATCATAATATACTGTGCCAAAGGTATACAGGCAAACATACAGGGTTTTCCACAGATGGGGAAAAGTCAGAGAGAAATCAGGGAACTTGAAAATGTCTGGAAATGTTAGGGAGAAGTCAGGGAAGAATTATTTATTTTGAAAAATTCAAGGAAATTCAACTTAATGCTTCTACGTGGTTAGCTCAGGAACCCATTTCCATGGATAAATTGCAAAACTTTCAACATTTTCTGAAGACAAATTAATTTTCCTATGCTAATTTTGTAAAATCTTCAAAATTTTCCTAATTTTGCAAATTATTGAATATTGTCCTTGGTCAATTTTGCATAATCGTGGTCAGGGAAATTTGTTTAAAATCCTAAAAAAGGTCAGGGAAGTTGAATATGAAATTTCTGGGGGAACCCTGAAGTTGCCTGGACATACCTTTAGTTTTCGTTGCTGCATTTTTTTGGGAGATGTACCAATATTAAATTATTAGTAAATGGTCGGTTGCTCTAGCTATTAAACAGGGGCTTAACTAAACTAATGACCTTTAATTGCCATTGAAGTTGAACTTTTGGATGGGTTGATAAACCATTAAACCAATTATAGAATGGAATTTACCCCGTGATAGTGAGGGCTTCCATTAACGGTTAATTAAATCGAGTGTAAAGGTAGGGGTAATTGTAAATTTCCTAATAAGTTCATTTTTGCTTTCTTCGAGATGTTTTTTTGTTAATAATTTAATTTTGCTAATAGCTAATTATCAGATGTCGTGATAAGCTGTTAATTTATCGGCGTGTTGTCCTCTCCGAAAACTGAATTAGGCTTAAAATGAACTTCTATAGAAGCTTACTGTTAAGTATTTGGCAATTTTTTTTTGAAGAATGTCACTTAGACACGTAATTTATTAAATCTGTATTTTTTACGGGTTAATTTCAACGCTTTATTAGGGAGGGTTTAAAGTGAGCCTTTGAACACGTGACAACAACTCAACATCTTGTTCTGTAATGGCGTTTTAACATGGTGTTCAGTTCACTGATCCCTACCATAGATGGCGTTTTTTGAAATAACTATTGAAGTTTTTAATTCTCGTTTGCTCGTTATTTGCATTCGTTATCTAGGGATCAAATTGTTCTCTTAGGAAATCAAGCACTAGAACATCCTCTTAAACATAATGAATAATTGCTTAAATCTAAATTGAATGATGAGAAATGCAATACCATGATCATTTTTTAATAAACAAAAGAAACAGTGACCTAAAATAGTTGTAATGTCAAAATTTGAACAGATTTTGCTCCCTGGGAATCATTGCTCGTTACATTTTGCATCAGACAGGGTTCCCCCAGATCTGGAAAACCTGGAAAAGTCAGGGAACTTGAAAATATCTGGAAAGAATGGCTTATTTTGAAAAAGTCAGGGAAGAATGGCTTATTTTTAAAAAGTCAGGGAAATTCAACGTAGTCATGTTGTTGCGATCCAAAATTAATGCTTCTACATGCATGGTTAGCTCAGAGCCCATTTTCCAAGTAGAAATTTGCAAAATTTTCCATGTTTTCCGAGTACAAATTTGCAAAAATTTTCAACGTTTTCAGAGTACAAATTTGCAAAAATTTTCACGTTTTCCGGGGACAAATTTTAAAATTGTCCATCTTTTCGGAGGACAAATTTGCACGATTTTTCACGTTTTTCGAGGACAAATTTTCAACATTTTCCGATTACAAAATTGACATTAATATCACATTTTTCAAAATATGTCAATTTTTAACATTGTAACTGGTCAGGGAAATTTTTTTAAAACCTGGAAAAGTCAGGGAAGTTGAAAATGGAAATTCCTGGGGGAACCCTGTCAGACAACAGGGAAATCAGACTGAAGACAGGCTACTGTGATGTATACAAAAGTACGCCTTTAAAATCAAACCAGATTAAATTTACAAAAGAATTAACCAAATTTAGAAGAAAAAAAAGACGCTAAATAAATTTATGTATAAATTAAAACGGAGCGAATGCGTGAGAAAATTAATAGTGTTGAAAATTCGGACAGAAAAAAAGCAATTTCCATTATTTTAATAATTATCTTAATTAGTTTTTTTTCTCGCGTTTGCTCTTTATGTAAATTTTATCCATTTTTTCGTTCATTTCATGAGGCGTTGCCGTTATTTTCACGACCTGCTGAAATATTCTATAAAATGTAGAAATTAAATTCTTTGTTCTCACGAAAGTATCGACATTTTTATCCACTTTCGCTAGTATGTTTTTGTAGTTAAAAACATCATTTAATCATTTAAATTATTAATTTGCATTTTTTTTAAATCGATTCCACCGCATCGTGTTCCTATAATTTTTTAATTTTTACAAAATAAAGTAATTAGTTTTTAGACAATTATATAAAGATGAACAGTCTATAAGGTCAATCATTCTATAAAATGTACAAATCCTTCCTTTTAACGAAAGTATCTGAATTTTAAGCCTCGTTCTCAGAATGTTTTTTTGTAGTTTGTAATTGTTTTTAAAATTATCATAAAATTCTTTAAAAAATCATGTATTTTGAAATCGATTGTATTTTTTTTAATCGATGTACCGCATCGTTAGGTAGATTAATGATTCTACGTCTCGTATAAACGATAGACCACCAAATCCTTCCTTATTAGCCACTTTTTCAAATACGTTTTTGTAGTTCGTTTTTTTTTAAAATTTCTTTAAAAAGTCATATTTTTATAAATCGATTCTACCGCATCGTTTTCCGAAGTTTATTTTTTAAAAAAAATTAACGATCTTTCAAATTAAATCTTTTTCAGAAATTGCTGGGAAAATTCCCAACCTTTATAACAAGTACGGTCGTGGCCGGTTTTCTTAAGGAACTGTCCCGGCATTTGCCTGAAAAGGGGCCATCCATAAAGGACGTCCGGCTAAGGGGGGGAGGGGGGGGTATGTGAAAATGGGACACAGGCGGACAGGGGGGAGGGGGGGTTCGAGGAAACCGGACGTCCGGATGTCAACTTGTGCTTTAACTGTCACAAGTTTTAGATGATAAATTGATTGCATTGGTTTTATTTTCTCACTAATCAATTTATAGGCAAATTTGCTGATTGCTTCA
>JAQGAO010006706.1:0-11990 GCA_034697705.1 Ommatoiulus sabulosus | reverse complement strand
TGCATACCCTACCACTTGAAGTATGAACCAAACTTGAAGATGCAGGATGTCTGGTTAATGCATTGTCCAATGTAATACAATGCAATGTTATAAAGAACTTTTAAGCAATGGCGTCACCATATCTCCAAGTATTTCTTCTTTTATTAATGTGTGATATTTAGACAAGCAATACAGCCAAGTGGAGAAACACATGAAACCAAATGAAATTAATCTGACATCTGTCAATTATACTTTTTAGTAACACAGATCTTTCTAAAAATGGAAATTTAGATTTCTTTTGTATTGCAAAATATTTGAAATTAACAAAAAAATTGGCACTAAATTTCTGACATCTCCGTTAAACAATTATAATGCATAGGCACTACCAATATTTTATTTCGTCTTAACGTTTCGATACTATAGGCTTTATCAGGAGCTGAGTGAAGTTAAAAACGAATGACATTGTGAAACAAATTTCACGTTGCGAAATTTTAAGGTAAATTTGTGACTTTAGTAATCCAGCTTATAATAATTCAGTATAAAATTATATGTTGTTCCAAACCAATTGAAAGTAATGTAAGAAAATTGACTTGTTGTAGTTTTACTAACATTATGTAAAATCACTAACTTACGTAGTTCATTCATGTAATAAAAATTTAACACATGTTTAGTTTTGAAATTTGTTTCACAATTTCATTCGTTTTTAACTTTACTCAGTTCCTGATGAAGGCCTAGTGCCGAAACGTTGAAATGAAATAATAAAATATTGGTAATGCCTATTAAGAACTCGCATTATAATTATCATATCTCCCTACAACTCGATGAAAATGAAATTATCTCCGTTAAACGTCAAAATTACTTACATCCTTAATAAGCCCTTCCGGTAAATCTGGTACAAGCTGACGCAATTTATTAAATTTAGGCAAAACGCTATAAATAGGAACATTAAGAAAATTAATTAACACAACGGACTGAGAAAAAAGTTGTGTCATAAATATACTGGATAAGCCTACCTTTTGTGACAATAACAACCTATCGCAACCACCAATATAATTGCTATCAGTCCACAAATGATAAATATCATAAAGCTGACTAAACCCATACCGAAGTATAAAGCTAAAAGAAAAGAAATACTGAATGAACCGCACCATTAAAACTAAAATCAACAATTCAAAAGTACGATATAAAGTTGACTCACTAGACGAGCAAACATTTAACGCTGCAAAATCACTCCATTCGCTCATAAGGTTGTCGCCTTCCTTTGTTGCAGTTACTGCTTGAACAGCAAAACGATATTCCATTGTTTCCACATCGATATTTTCGTCACATTGAACTGGGAAGAAAAAAGGACTGGAAGACAGCTTTACAGTAGAGTTCATCATTGCATCTTCGCCGTATTTCACGATGAACAAATTCCATTGCGAAATTGGACCATTAGGCTTGGTTGGTTCATCCCACTCCAAAATAACGTGTGTGTCGTTCAACGTCCGAGCTTTTGGAATTTCTGGTTGCCCAGGAACTGTCGCAAACAAGAAAATAACAAGTTCACTCATTTTTGTCATGGAAGATTATAAAGAAGACTTCAAATTTGAACCAAAACAACAAGTTTCGACGATTCGTTTGCTATTTCGATCACTGATACCTTTGTGACATTGTAAATTCCCTAATAATTTTATAACTTTGACAAGAAATTGTACCTCGACTCCGCCATCGTTTAAATTGCAATCGGCATAAGAATAATTTGCATATGTGAACATTAGAGATAGGCGAGCTTAACTTCCGTTGAGTTTTCGAGTCGAAAGTGATTTTACGGTGGTTAAATGCCAAGTTTGAGCAACTATTTTCGACCTTCGAAGATCAGAATTTCAAAAATTTCAAGTCAGAAAAATCTAGCCAGATTAACAATAACAGCCTCGGACTACTTAATAGCCAGTTAATAGTAGAGCAAATATTTCAGATTCAGTGAAACTCGAGTAATCGATTCCAAACAATACTAGCTAGACTCGACTGTAGTTCAGCTCGTCCACAAAATGTACAAGGATTGCATTGAGGAAATGGGCGAGCTGAACTTCCGGTGAGTTTACGAGTAAAAACGAGTTTTTTGGTGTTGAAATGTCGAGTTTGAGCAACTATTTTCGAGCCGTGAAGCTCGGAATTTCAACAATTTCAAATCTTAAAAAATCTAGCTCGACTCAAACAACAATAGCCTCTGGCTACTTCATAGCGAATTAATGGTAGAGCAGTTATTTCCGAGTCAGTGAATCGAGTAATCGATTCCAAGCAAAACTAAAAAAACTCGACTCAGCGCTGCAGTTCAGCTCGCCCATCTCTAGATATATAGTGTTCAACATTAAATTTGACTGAGGGTAACAAACTTTGGCGGAATGCGCAAAAAAAAGTGATTTGACTGATAACAAACTATGATACGAGAAGGATAAAGGTTCCATTCAACTACCAATGAGCAATTTTTTCAAGAAAGTTATCTTAATGTAGTCTTCTCCATCTAGTGTTTGGGAATTTTCACAACAAAAAATGAAACGCTTTGACAACAGTTTTTATTGTTAAGAAGTTGAGAAACACGAGTTTATTTAGAACCAATGGCATGTTTAAAATCTGAACAGTCTTTGGAATGTCATCAACACCTCATTCATTAATTCTTATGAAGAACCCATATCTACATAGATAAAGATAATCTACTGAAATAAATAAAAAGGCTGTAGAAAATTGATTTTATTATGGCTTTCATTTCTGTTCGTTTAGTGATGATAAAGCATGTTCGATGTAACTGCCATCTCTTAAAAACTATATCATACTTTATTTAAAAATAGTTTCTTGCAAAGATACAGTATATTCCTTTACTTTCGTTATAAAATAGAAGACTATCCAAATGAACACCTACAAGTCTATGCAAATACAATTTCTTCATCATTCTCAAAAACAGAATAAGTTAAATCCTTACCTCCAATATCAGTGAGAACTGTCAGAGTCTGAGATTGTGGAGAGCAACCAGACACAGTACATGCTTCTACAGTAATGGTATAATTGGTATAGCATTCAACGTTCTTCGTCAAATTTGTTTTCAGTTTGCCACCTTCATTGCTGACGTTCTTCAAATTAGGAATGCCATAACTGTTATTATATCGCACAAGGAAATATGTCAGTATTCCATTGGGCGATGAAGGTAATTTCCAATGGACAGATATACTAGAGTTGGTCACAGCGACTTGGGCAAGGTTGCTTGGAGGATCAGATGGTGCTGAAATATCAAAATACACACGATTTTAACCACCTCGAGATTTCATTGATATATTTAGAATGCAATGCCATCAATTAGTCACCAGCTTGTAATGTTCTGGCAGTGAGAGGTTGACACGCCTCCCCGACTTGTTTGGCCATACCAGCCACTGTGACGCTGTAGTAGGTATAAGGTCTTAGACCTGTGATGGAAAACGATCTCTTCTCTGCACCCTCAATAGTTTTTCGGTAAACTACACCTGATATAAGGAAATTATTCCATGAATAAATTTGAAAACAAATCGTGAACATGTAATAAACTGAGTGATCCTATGGGTTACGATACTACCAGTAATCTGACTAATTTTATGCCAAATTCATTTTCTGAACTTATACACAACCTGTATGAATTTATGCATGTACATAAAAATAATTTCCCCCATTATACTCCCATTTAATTTAAAATTGAAGGTATTCACAATATAACACAACAAAAACAACTTCAATATTATTTCCTAAATTTCCTAATACGAGTTTTTCGTTGGAAATTAAAAACAACAAAAAATAGCGATGCCGAGGCAAATTCCAAGGATTATTTGGAGAATTTAGCCAAGCATTTGACCAAAACTGTCAGTTTTATATACATGTATACATATGTACATATCGTTACAATATTTTACGGAGAACTACCAAATAAGCCATTGGGATTGTTTATCAACTTAGAATAACCACTTATGATGGCGGACACAAAGTCCCAAAATTAGATGTGTGTCAACACAGTTTACAAAGGCCCATAAATTACCCATAATGCTTATAGAAGAACGCGTGTTAACAAAAAAATTAATTTTTAATTTATTTGTAGAGTTGAAGATTACAACTACGCCGAAAATAAAATAAAACAAACAGCTCTGCATAACACCGATGCTCTCAAAGAATTCCATCTGCCATCGATCATTGGCAACAGACTGTGTATTCGTGATCGCTCAAAAGGACGAAAACGTTGCAAAGGTTCCATACGTGCAATTATGAGAATACAACATTGCTGCAATTGTTGTAAGATGTATGGCAACCACTACGAACATTAAGGTTATGTACCGCTGCCATCTTACGTCTTTTCGGGGTTTTGCGGTTTTCAACTCGATAAAATTAGAAATGAAAAATCAATACTTTTTAAATTTTAATCAAAATAATAAAGGGTAGCACTGTACAAGAAGAAATATATTTGTGGTAATGAAATTCAGCACAATTTACCAAGTCAACCAATTCACAAAGGAAACTGCCTGCAAAATCCATCGGTAGTGAATACTACAGGAGATTAGCGTGGGTCTAATTAAATATTGGGAAGACTAAGATCTGAATTCCTATCAAAAATTAGTAACTTTTAGTTTCATCCATTTTTGTGCTATAGTTTAATAATTCAAAAGGCAGATTGTGCCAAGCTTACCATCCATATACTGTATGCGTACACCAACTTAACCAAACCCACTTATGTTAAGAGTGTCTAGTAAAAAAATCGTTCTACCTCTACAATTTCCATCCTGACGATCTAAACTGCAGTACTGGACTTGAAAACCAGTGATGACGCCAAACTGCTGAGAACAATCCAATTTCCAAGATACCTTGATGCTGGTAGGAGCTTCCACCACTAAAGGGTCCATTTCAACTTTCCCAAGAACTTGAAAAATAAAGATAAAAATTACGTTTGAGAAGGGCAAAAAAGCAGTTTTTTCCGCTAAAGACAATTAAGGTATTAAACATGATGGTAAACTTACTTCCATCATAAGGAGCGATGCATTTTGACCACGTTGTAAGCCCACTAGTGCCAAAATCTGTATTTACTGCCACCCCAAAGCGATAAATTCTGTTTCCAGATTTGTCGTCCACTTCAATAAGCTTAGTCGTTTCGTTAGCAGGTACAGAGGTCCAATCTAGAGGATTGTTACATGGTTGCCATCGTAATGCATATGATGGCCCCTTGCACCAAACCAGGTGATAACTACTGACTAGAGTTTTTGATTTTGGTGGCTTCCAAGTCACATTATACAATCCACTTTTTAAATGAAATAGTGCTAAGCCTTCAGCTTCTGGAACTTCTAAAGAAAGTTAAAATGTAGGCAAAAATAATTAATAAAATTATTATGGAGTGCAATTTTTAGACACTACCACAAATATCTTACTTTGGGAAGATTTATCGATAAAAATTGTTCCCATGTCTTGAGAACTTCCCAGATCATTTGCTGCTTGAATTTTAAACAAATATGACTTGTTATTGGAGAGTTCATCAGGTCCATATGAAAAGCTTTCTTCACTTATAATGCTGCTCATATTTTTGTCACCGTCGCTATACTTCCAGACGATGTAATGAAAATTGGGACCAAAATGTTGTGACCGTGGGATTGGCTATCAAGATTTGATAAAACATTAATCTTTTACATTTGAAAAAAAAATTGTGCTAAAATAAATGATCCGACAGACAACTACCTTCCAAAATAGAGTGACACTCCTTTTCTCTATACCATTGCTTATTTCTATAAAGTTCCCAGGCGTGGTGTCAACATAAGATTTTGGAACTGAAATCATTAAAAGAATACATTAAATGACAGGCTGCAATTAAAGTAAAACAATATGCCTTCATTAAGAGCAATATGAAATACTATTTGGAAAAGTAGGCTACAAAATGAAAGAAATCCAACATGTACTCCAGAACAACATAATTTGAGGGCCAGTTTTGTTTTGCTGGCATTGTGCATTAAAAGCGGTTTTTTCTTAGTTATTTGCATTGTAATTATTTTTCTATTTATGTCCATCAATCATTAAACTTTAATGCTACGTCAATAAAACTTACCAGCACCCAAGGTCTGGAAGGTTGCATTAATATATTTGCTCCACATAGCTTCGTCAGTCGCATTTTCAGAACGGCAACGAAGCCAAACTGAATAATAGGTGTAAGGGATCAGGTCATCAATTTCGAAACTAGTTTGATTGAAAATAAGGGGAATCTGAAAAGAGAAAACACCATTAAACAATATCGAGTAAATGATACAGCAACTAACAGTTAAAAACCACAACTTGCCTCTTTGAAATAACCAGGCTTATCCCACTCTGATCGATACTTCAACTGGTAGACTAGTTTTGCCGGGAAAAACTTAAATTTTTCAACAGCATTCCATACTAATTTAAGCTTTGTACTGTCATAAGATGAATTCCTTAGATTTTTAGGGGGACTAGCAATCACTAATGATAAACAAGAAATACCCGTTAACATTTTCTGAAAATCTTTTTCATAATTTTCAGTTCATTACAAGTTGTTACCTACTTACCTCTACTAAAATGATCCACTTCAAAGCTAAAGTTGTTCTCTTCAAAAGCAGTTTTAACTGATAATTTAAAAGAAAAGGTTTTCTTAAGGTAGTCATACGTTGGCCTAGTGGTATCATCAAAAACGCAGTTATATGAGCCTTTTTCGTCATCTAGGATCTTTGGACATTTTATAGTCCTAAAAGATGATGTGAAGTATTAGTAATGCGATTAAACAAGGTTCGTATCAAATATACATGCCCACTATAAAATTACCATCCGTGTTTTGAGTATGACAATGTCCAATTTATAGCCGTGCCCAAAAACATGTGACGACAGCTGGGAGGTAATTTCCACTCGCATTTCAGAGACTTCCATTCGTAGGAAGTGCAACGGAAATTCAACTGGTCCCGCTCTGGAATTGGGGCTAATAAGAAAAGGAAATCGTTTATATCGCACCGTCATAAATTATCTGAATATCAACAAATCTTATCGTTAATCATACATAAAATGCAAAACAACAATCACTGCTCTACAGTAGTCATGAAGAGATTCTAACTTTCTCGATAAGGGACCTTCTTTGAAAGGCGACTGCAGCTGGCTTCCCATTTTGAACCAGAACCCCCTCCCTTGTTATGAATTCCGGTAGTCGTGGGTATGGGTCACGATTTTTATTTCCCTTGCCCTATAACAACAGATGCCTCTGGCCTTTATGAAGGATCCTTAAAGACAATTCCGTAATTACTGACCTAAAGTCGTAACCGTGTTCATACACAACGTTGAGTCTGGTTCCAGTTTACACGTCAGTTTTCCACAATAATCCGCAGACACATTTCGGATGCGAAGTTGGGCTGAACGCTCATTCAAGATGGTAACATGTGGCGAAGAAATTTTCCTTCTCGCAATCACCCAGAAGATGTTGCTAGCATTTCTTGGACCTTTGTAGCTTGCATTTAGCGTACAATTAATAACCAGCTCACCGCCTAATGGTACAGTAATGTCTCCAACAGGCTCCGTACCTTGGCAAAAATAAGCATGATGAGCAATTAGTGAGTGAACAAAAAATAGTTAATCATTTATTCAGAATATTTTCAGTTCACATAATGATTGCAAGATGGAACTGTCAACAAGAATTTGCACACTTTTCAACATTGGTGTTGGATCAATCACTAATGCCAAAATCAAATACTGAGATTTCGTTTTTATTGTAGAACTAATGTTTAAGACTAGCAGTCTTCAACTACTCTGCTATCCAAACTAGGTAAACTTATTTAAAAAATGGAAAAACAAACTTCAAAAATCGCATAAACTTATTGGGCTGATATTTCAATAAAATGATGAAACAATGCAAGTTTTGGGAATACCAAAAAAGCTTTATGAAATAAAACCTGTATAGTAAACTACTTTACAATGTAGTGGCTTTTTTAATTTTCTAAACTGTCGTATTTAGCATCTGGAATTTTATACGTTTACACCAATCCGCCACATTTTAATTTTTTTTCCAGATAAAAAAGCACTATTGTCAAATTTAAGATAACAGGAAGAGCTACAGAAACTTATTTTCACTTACTTCCATTAGAATTGATGTTGTCGTAACAAGCCATTATTCTTTGAAGACATGCCATCCCTGCCAACATCCAGAAGAAAGTCCATATGGAAGGCATGGTTGATTTAATTGTTCCTCGATCGAACCTTTGCTATGAACCTTCAAGTCAAATCATCCATTCGAAAAGCCTGTTTTCTGCTTCTGAAGCATCATGTCCAATATCAATGACTATGAAGACCATTTTTTCAGTGGGTTATGGGGAAAAACCTACAACCGGGCGAATTATAAATTATTACAAATTACAATTGCATATAGAAGGTCAAATCCTGCAATTGAACATGTACTGTATACTATAATAAACCAAATAATATAAGGCATAATGAGAATATTTAGAGGTCTGCGCATTATCGTTATTATCATGAAAATAGAAAAAAAATACGATTTCGACGAATTGAAGATGAATGCGAGAACGAGGCGTAATTATACGTCAGCTACAAATCCTGAGCTTTTCGATAGCAGTAAATGCAATTATTACCCAGAGGTAAAAAATTTTGGTTTGTTGATTTTTTAACGTAGGGAGGTAAGACAATACTTTCAAATAAAACCACTAAAGGCCTATAGGGTATACGTGCACTGTGAAGCTTATTCAAGTCGCTGGCCAACCTATTTCGATCCAGTGTCGCGTAGTGGTATTGCAGACTTAATTACCATTAGGCGACACTGATTTTCAAGCGACTGGAACAAGCTTCACCGTGCACATACCCATAGTTTCTAGATCTTTTGATGGAAATGACTTAAAACTGCGCATTACATTACAGTATAGTATTATAGTGCGTCACCGTTTATACAGTGCATTTTCGTTACAAATATCGATGCTTGAAAATAAAATCAGTTATTTGTAACTTTGTCTGACAAAAGCGAATATTCAAACTGAGAAAATAAATAGCCAAATAAGCTTGTATATTAAAAATAGAACAAGAAATAAGAAATGTATCGGCGAGCCATTTTAGATTTACAATATAAACAGCATATAAACCGAGAAAGGTGGCAGAGTGCATTCTCGCCTTACAATCGGTAGACTCAAGTTTCGATTCCTATAGGTCGGTTATCATTTGCGGTTTTTCATGGTTTCCCACAATTCCCAAGGCGAATGCTGGGATAGTTCCTATAAAAAATCTGCCATGGCCGTATACCGTATTCCTTTCCCATCCTATATCCTCATCCCTCCTTGTTTAAAAATGTTCTTCCCTATGCAGCCACGAATAGGAAAGTATTTCGATATAGTTGCCGGTCTTAAAGCCCGGGTAAATGATGACATTTGGGGAAAATAAGTGAACTATTCCTACATGTGAAACCTTCACCAGATCGGATCAGACCTAACAACGGAAAATATGTACTTGTACATTAGGAACCCATATCGTTGGGGATCGTTCAAAACCTCCCCGAGGATAATACCTACAGTATATATAACCCATATACAATATTATACTTTGATACTGTGCATAAATTTCATGCACCTATACGATAATACTTCATTTCAGACTTATACACACCTATTGGTTTCCATATTTCTTGTACGAGTTTGCAGAATTTAAATTAATATGCGAGACTTGGTTGAGAATAAAAGTTGGTAAGTGTATGTATAAAAACTCGCAGTAATTTAAATTATACACATAAAGATAGGAACAAAAGTAATAAAACGGGTTTTTAAATTACATGTATATATACAATAGTTGTCAAGCCACAAAAAATACAAGACAGCGTGAGCTCTTCTGATGACAGTATAAAACTCGCGCCAAAATAGTTAAATTTCCATGGATTAAAACGTAACTTGCTTATTTATATGAATGGTTGAAATTCATGACTTTCAAATTTTGGAAGTTTTAGTCTATTTTTTACTGCGGGTAAGAGAAGGTCATACGATATCGGGTTCCTAACCCCTTCGCCTATCAAGGTTCTATCAGACTGCGTAGTTCCATATACAGTCTTATAAATTAGCGACTTGCCGACCGATGCTTGGACTATATACTGTATAGAGGTTTGATATTTTATAGACAAAGCAAAAGCATTAAAAGGTTATTTATAACTGTTCATTCGAGGAAAATGTCTGCTTTTAGCGCGTTTTGATGCGAAAAATCTGTTGACGCGGTAGCTGAAAATTACGTTCAAGTTTATCATACATGTAATAGCAGTTTCAATAGGTCCGATTGAGCCATTTATGTTTTTTTTTATCTTGGGATTCAGCCTTTAATGGAAAATTGCAATTTATCATTTACTACTCCAACTGGTGGGCGGCGACTAAATCACATCGAGTGGCGGTAATTCATCTATACATATAACTATTGGGATAAAAATATAGGCAAAAATGGATAACTTATTTCGTACATCATCAACAACATACGAGGCGAAGGTCGAAGCGGAAATCGCTTGATATTGCAATGGATGGAGCGAGTTGAGCAAACCATACATTACATAGGCCTACACCTTGAGACTTCAATATCCGATGACTTTATACATGTACATGTACAATATGTACATCTCGTAGATCACAAAATTTCGATATTCATTTCGTCGCATAATATCCTTTAAGAACCTGAAATGCGCTGTCGTTGAGATGAAAACCAAGTTGGAAGTTGTGAAAGTTTCAAAGTTCAACATCCGCCTTGAAAACAGCGGCGATCCTTGCACTTTCGCTAAGAAAGGTTTAGATGTTTGTTAATTTTGCCATATTTTGGATAGTGTATCTATATATATATAAAATGCAAAACGCGGCCATCTTGTGGCTGACTGAGTTTGGTGTGTGTCTAGGGGGCGTTAGCAAAGTGCACTTAGCTCTCACGCGCAGGAGAAGGGGATGGGCATTGCGAAGTCGCCCTTTTCGGATCGCGCCTTTCAACCGCGCTTTGAGCGTGAACGCCATGGGGAATTCATATGCCATAAATCTTTCTACAAATATCCCCCCCCCACGCGGCCATAAAGCTATCAAGAAGTAGGTAGGTGCGCATGCATTGCTGCGGGTAGGCGCAGTTCTCTCCACTGTGGAAAATTTAAAATCCAATACGTAAATCGATCCGAACGATAGGGATCGGTTAACTTTCATCCTATCGGACCCAGGTAAGTGTTTAGCATTTTAGACTATGTTCCCCGGGCAAAGCCGGGTATTACCGCTAGTAGCCTATATTGTATATGGCGCTCAATGGCTGATAACATGCATAGTTTTTAAATGATGGTTAAGACCTATCAGCTTAAGTGCCATGAGATAACTTCAGTATAGAATGAAACCTGCCGTTTTATACGGTTTTCATCAGCTATGATCGAGATTTTTATTTTCTTGCATTATCGAATTAATAGCCTCAAAATAAGAATCATGATTCAACGAAATGTTCCGTTTTGCCATTTCAATGCAATAAAATTGCTTAATCTAAGCTATCAATATAATGAAATATATAACGAGTACAATCAGAAATTAGTATACAAAATTAAGGCATTCAGTATACACTGACCATGACGCATATAAACTGTATTAGGTCAAAGATTCGAGCAAAGAACCATATGAAATCAAGCAGCTGAAATTTTCCCAAAGAAATCAAACCGTATTCAGAAAGATGTCGATGTCAATTTTCTTGGGTAATCATGTGGCAAATGCCGGGATAATTTAAGTTATATACATATTGTCATCATTATTAAGCATGTGCACAATGTCTATTGCTGTCTGACTCAGACCACCAATAAAAGATTCCGGCAGCATTATACAAGACATTAAAATGATTACCTTTGGAAGTGTAGCAAGATATTTTCAATCTATACAAGGTGATTCCAAAGGTCATGCTCAAACTGAAGAGGGAGGTAGAGGAGTTAAAAATAAACACCTTTCAATCAGAAAAACAATTGCATTTGAGGCTTAATTAAGGAGTTACAAGCATTTGATGGTTTT
>JAQGAO010006705.1:0-11991 GCA_034697705.1 Ommatoiulus sabulosus | reverse complement strand
GGTGATGTTGTGTCCTGACCAAGTTGTTATTGTTATTCCGGTGACTAATGGTAGAATTTTATAAAATTTTATTAAACAATTTCCTGCATGGTTTTATCAGTTAAGAGTACAGTACGTAAGAGTTTGGCCAAATGGTGGAGTGAACTTTTGAATAACAAAGTGAATAATTACAAATTAATGCAATACGCTCATCAAAAATTCTGAAGTTTATCTTTACCGTTTTATTCTACATCTAAGACGGAAAAGTGATCACACGAAAAATTGCGCTGATATTGCGTTATCCGAGATTTTTTTAGTGAAAACATTTAATAATGTCCGATACTCCACGACTTGCCCAAAAGAGTCACGTGAGCGGTCTCTAATACTTACCCAAAGTGAAGCAAATATACAGCATCCAGATGAAGAGGAATTTGGTAAAATATTGCATGTTTATTTGAGCTACGTGTAATTATACCGCGTTAAAGAAATGATATCACATTAGACAGAGAATGACAGTAATAATGTTCATCGTGAGAATACATTTTTAGCTATTTTCGTTATATATTTTGGCTGTATTTTGCTTTTGACGTAGGCCTACATGTATACAGTTTATGACGATGCATTCTTGATTATTTTCAGATTAAAATGATTTGCAATATTCGATGTAGAAGTCATATGCAGTATTTAGCGGGCCCAGGGAGAGGGGGGTGCAGAGGGAACGTCGCTTCCGGGCCCGGGGTATAGTTCAGGGGTCCCGGTCACCTGAAACATTTTAGTCTTGTAATTTACGAATTGCCCAAATTGGCATACACGTGCAACTTGTACATACAGTATATTTAAAAATTGGAATTAGGTCATGAA
The DNA here is from genome assembly GCA_034697705.1 of Ommatoiulus sabulosus. Taxonomy (NCBI): domain Eukaryota; kingdom Metazoa; phylum Arthropoda; class Diplopoda; order Julida; family Julidae; genus Ommatoiulus; species Ommatoiulus sabulosus. Next base: position 11,151 of record JAQGAO010006705.1, on the reverse strand, counting down.
CTTTTGCATGTCTTAATGGAGAACAGAAATAGCCAGTAAAGATACAAAATTATCACGTGCTACATATATTGTTTTTGACAACACTGGGAAGATAAAGGAAAAATAACTAATGGCCAAAATTCTTGGATTCGTCGATCGATGGTGTAAAATTCAAGGGCTCGACAATGAGATAGTGGTATTTGACTCATGTACACTGTACTTGCAGGGCCCTAGCCATTGTGGCACTCAGTTACTGGCACTCCAATTTAAAAAAAAATATGATGAAACATTTATTCAAAACTGGCTTTTTTCTGATTACAAATTTGCAAATTTTTTATCATTTTCTAAATTCAAATTTACAAAAATTGTCAACCCGATCCAAGTACAAATTTGTAAAATTTTTAACTTTTTCCAAGTAAAAATTTCGAAATGTTAAACATTTTTTGAGGTTGAATTTACGAAATATTCAACAGTTTATATATAAGGATAAATTTGTGAAATTTTCCAACCTTTCTGAGTATAAATTTGCAGAATTATACACCCATTCCGAGTTAAAATTTGTAACATTTTCAACACTGACAATGTGTACAAATTTACAAAATTGTGCATCCATTCAGAGTAAAAATTTGTAAAATGTTCAATTACTTCAAGTACAAATTTGTGAAATGTTCAATTACTTCCAAGTACAAATTTGTAAAATTTTCAAGCTTTTCCGAAGAGCACTTTGCAAAATTTTTAAACATTTCAGAGAACAAATTAGCTAAACTTTTAAGATTTTCCAAGAACAATTTGCAAAATGTTTATACTTTTCCGAGTAAAAAGTTTCAAAATGTTCAATATTTTTCGTGGGACAATTTTGAGAGCAAATTTACAAAATTTTACACATTTTTTTAGGAAAAATTTACGAAATAGTCAACATTTTTCAAGGATAAATTTGTCACATTTTCACGCTTTCTGAGTATAAATTTTCAAAATTTTGCACCTATTCCGAGTAAAAAATTGTGAAACGTTTTAATTTTTTTCGAGAATAAATTTACAAATGTATAAAAAGACAAATATGCAAAATTTATAACATTTAATGAGGTCAGTTTAACAAGATTTTCAGCTTTTTCCGTTGAAAAACTTACACACATTTTAAGCAAATTAAAAAAACTATTTTGCAAATTTTTTGAATTTTCTGGGTAGCAATTTGATAAATATTACACAATTTTCTAAATTAATTTTGTTAAACTTCCCAGATCATAACTGATAATTTTTTAAAAATTTGGAACATTGCTAAGTGTGGATATTTGAAACAATTATAAAATATTTTCATGCCTTGTTTAGAAAATGTTGGCCAATTTTTGCTACAAAATGGGGAAGGGAATGGAACCGAAAAAAACATTGCATACCCTTATATAATTCCTCTCAGGGGGCATGGTATATAGCATCTTTCGCTAACTTAAATACTTATTTTAAGATTAGTTCGATCTATAAAATATACACTTACCAAATACTTTAGCCAAGGCCGGGTAAATTGACTCGGTAGTTTCGTTGATATCAAATGTTTCTGATCGATTCCTACACTCGCGTTTATATATATATAGTGTTTATGTCTCGGATGTTAGGCGTTGAATTTAAAGTTCAATGTTACATTGGCCGCTGACTGATTGGCCGAAGTACATTTCTGCAAGGGAAAGTAGTGAATATTATTTACGTTATACATGGCCAAAACATTCGAGGGTAATCAGCGTCATTTCTAAGAATTCGATATACTATCATCCAATAGCGAGTGTTTATACGCGGACCAAGGATTAATTTACGAGGAAGTTTATTCATTTTTAGGGTTAAGAAGCTGATTAAAAGGAAATTAAAAGAAATTAAAATCCTCGCGAACTTATTGAAGTGATGGGAGGCCAAAACATTTCAGGGTAATATCAGCATCATTTCCAAGAACTCTGCATTCGATAGCCATCGTCCAATACCGAGTGTGCAACTCGGGCCATGTGTTAATTTAGGAGGAAGTTTATTCATTTTTAGGGTTAAGAAGCTGGCTTAAAAAACAAATTAAAACATTTTAAAATACTCGCTTAAAATACAATTGCATTTAATTAAACATTTTTACATTTCGATACACCCAATATTTTTCGAAGGTAATTTAAAGGACATATTAAGTACACTTTTTAAAGTCAAAGTACCTTTTTTGATCTCGTAAATCTTCTAACTTGAGGAGCGAGGCACTTGTGGCAATTTCTGTTATTAAATGGCACCTTTATTTCCTCTTAACATTCGCAAAATTAACTCCCAAAATCGGAGAAATGTTCAAAACGCATCCATTTGTGGAAAAAAACAAAAACAAAATAAAAATGTTTGATCATACTTATTTCTTACAAACTATATATTCCCATGCTCACATATACGTCTAAAGCATCTATTTTATTAATATCTAGTTTAATATCGAACTGTCCGAAGAATGTTTTCGAATCCACACTGGATAAAATATTTAGAGGAATTCCTGGAATTATAAACAATTTACGTAAACAACATTGGCAGCAGTATTCGCTACAAAATTGCTTCCAAGTAATTTGGGGAGTACTCAGACATCCCCCCCCCTCTTAACGTTTTGACAGTCGAAAAGTCGCAAGTCACGCATGCAAAATTGCCACGCTAACGCCTGTCAAGTGCCATTCGTAAAGCTTCCGTCTGATTACCCCAACTGTTTGAAATTGTGAGGGATCGACGATGGACGAGAAGTGCGCAATTTTAATGATCGTAATTCGCGCCGCTGATTTAATACAGTTCGGAGCGTGGCCGTGCAATTTATAGAATTGATACTACAATTCCGGATCTACTAGCTTTCATTCTGTTTAACCTTAATAAAGAAACGTTATAATAAATATTATTATTTTTATTAATATTATTGTGGACATGCACTTTAAGAAGCCTGAAATATTGATGTTTACAAAAAATTTAAAAAGAACTTCATTAATACACTGGCTAATTTTCTATAACGCTATAATTTTTGAATTTGCGGGGGAAATGTTACTTCGATACAAACCCTTTTACCCCGTTTAGAAGAAATCGCCGAATTCATGAATAGGCAAGTCATGGGTGCTCTATCCATCGATGGTATTAAATGTTAATACCTTAGACCCTTTTATTGAACGAAATTGAAACTATAATTTTTGAACCGTATAACACTTATAGGACCAAAATGTCCAATTAGGAAAAGGAACAGCGTGATTTGTTCGTACGTATTCAATTAATTTGGTCTTCACTGGCAATTATCCGAAGTCGCTCAAGTTTTAAAAACAGGGGCAAACTCCGATTGCTAGCTGCGCTGCAGTACACAAGGAATTATAAATATATACATTTGTTTATACTGTATACACGAGTGATTGCACGGTGCGTTAAACTTTTGCCCGAGTACCCCTTGTATCACTTTACGTTCTTAGCTTATAGGTAATGTCGAGTCGTGCTTTTAAAGACGCGTAGAAATCCCATCTATAGAAAATTCCTAGAAAACTTAAACTAAAATTTATATTACGGTAAAACCTGGAAAAGTGACTACCTTGTCTACCAAACAGTGTGTTTTGTCTTTTTTGCAATTTTTACATTGTCAATGTATCTTAAAAAGTGACCAGATAATGGATGAGTCACCTTACATGTACAGTACATGTAGATGGTGACATTTAACTTCGCAGCAAAAAGAGATTATCGACGGAATTACAAAAGAAGATGATACTTTAGAAATTTCTTATGTGGAAAAGTGATAATTGGGAATAAGCTGTGGCAACTGAAATGATTTTATAACTGGATGTTTTAGAAATGTGCAGCGGGTTAAAAAAATATGCTGTGTCAAATTGCGCAGAAACTTACACTGTAAAAAATCCTTGCCTTAATTTCAGGCTTTTTAAACGTTATTTCGTTGTAGACTAATTCAAGACCATTTAAGCATCAGAATTTTCTGACTGAAAAATGGGCTTAAAGTGTGACTGAATTTGTATCAAAAAAAGACATCTATAGTATCTTCAAATTGCTGTATATAGACACCTACAACATCTTAATGAAATTACTCCATAGAAATTGCCTAAATTATAAATAGAAATATTTTCAGAAATGATGTTGATTTATGATGCACATGATGATGGTACAATATTTATGAATAATAATATTATTTAAAGCACTTATAAGACAAAACAAAACAAATAAAACTAAGTTAAACAAAGCAAACCTTTTGTCCAATTCTTAAAATTAAAGTTGCAATTCCAGGATCTATGTTGCCAAACCTTAAAATAGCAGTAAATAAATTTAAAATTATGACATCAATTTTACTTTGAAAAATTTGTTTTATTGAAAAATATAACAAGCTTGGTGAACATATGAATTAAAATCTCAATGTAAAATACAATCAAAATGTTGAATAATGCAGAATGTCCATGCTAGCTGACTGATGACAGTGGTGATGATTATCCAATCAACTAGTTTAAATTAGCATGGATTTATAAAAGTTGAAATGTAACTTTTGGTATTCATTTACCTAAAAAGATAATGTTAGACACTTTGTTAGTATTCAATTTAAATTTTACAATGTAAGAACCTGTCTTAATTTTCGTTTATTTATCACAGTTTTAAACGAATTGAATGATTGATGTGAAAGCAAAAGTACCAAAGGTATACAATCAGTTAATTATAAATGGTTAGCAATACAGCAATGTTTAAAAAAACGTTTTGATTCACAAAAGTATACTGGACATATTTATACATGTAAGTACAGTGTTGAGAGTTCATTGTTTTTACAATGGCATGAGGAGAAATGAGCCTTTTTCACAAAACTGCTATTAATTCCATTGTTTCTTTACACTATTAAAAAAATAGCATTGTTAGAATAATATCATTAGTTCAAAGTTCATGCAGTAAAGTGCATCAACATGAACATTTATATAATTATGACCAGTTGAAATAAAATAGTAATTACTTTATGCCCACGTTTACATATCCTTTTTACATAAGTCAATATAAACATTTTTGACTAGTTCAATACTTAAATAATATACTTACTAAAATCTGCACATCCAGGCTGTTGGGATAATAAGAATTGGTGGTATCACAAATTTTCATGGATGGATTCTCGATATGTAATGTCCATAATGTCCAAGTTGAAGTTATGTTGGATCCTTGCAGGTAGATTTTGAAATGTTTGCAGTATTCACAACAATAAATGCACATACAAGTGCATATCCAATAATCCCGATATAATTACTTAGAAACACAAGTTATTCATTGCTAATTCAAAGAGACTTACGAGCGAAAATTTACAAAAATATGTAGAACCTTTTGTCTACCAGCACCAACTGCCACTTAGAATAAACAACAGGGTTTTTTCCCTGTGAAAAACAGGGTTTTCCCCGGTTTAACACTTGGTTTTACCCCTATCAAAATGGATTTGCCCATTCAGAGTGACAGAAATGACGTTGTTAAGGTCTTAATTTAAGATGGTAAAATAAAAAAAGGAAGAATAAAAAAATTGTTGCCAATGTAGCCACATTTGGCAACTTAAAATAACAACTATGAAGTGATTTGACACTTTAAATGTCTAAATTCAGGAAAAATCCCCTTTTTTATAGGTTAAAGACACAAGAAATATCTGAAAATAAGATTATGTTTTTACAGTGTAGGATCATGTTATTCAGATAGAAAAAATCACTGAAAACATGATCGTAATAAGAAAAAGCATTTAAAACGAAGAAAACTTGATAATTTTTTCTTTAAAAAAATAAAAATGTGTAATAAATACAATAAATATACTGTATGTAGGCCTAATACACATGGACATAATTATTGTGTTTTTTAGGTTTTTTACTGTATACATGTGTTACAGTGTACATGTTCATTATTTTAATTTAATTCAGGCATTCTTTGTACATGTATAGTGACAAGCATTGCATTTTTTTTGTGGTCACTCTTGACAGGTTTTACTGTATTAAAAAATAATTAATTCAGTTCGTAAAAAAAGGAAATATTTAATTTTAATTCGTAACTCGGTGCAATCCAGTCGTGAAAAGTATTTTTGTAAACGGCAAAATAAAGTACTTGATAAATCAAATTTTAAAAAGATGTTTATTATTGTCTATTATATTGTCTAATACGTTGTTACATGAAGTTGGTGTGGATCGAAGTGAAAGAACGCGGCTATCCGGGAGACTCAAGGACATTTGAGTGCTAAAATAGCAGCGCGTTTTCCAAGAAGTTTTAAATTTGATATCTATGTATCAACAGATTCTAATGCGTGTTATTTATGCCTAGACCTTCGATGAATGTTTAATTTGAAGTTAGGGTTCCGATGCTGATTCGGACGAAGAAATTAAAACCTTCGCAATTCTTATCACAGTCCTTCGCAAATTAAACGGACATCTCGTAATCCATTCCAAATTAGAATTATTACGACAGCTATAAATGGCACCTCGGTGCGTAACATCTTCCATGGACTATGGCCCCCAGATCCTCTAAGGGGGCTCCCCTGGTTGGGTGCGTTCTGTTTGAAAATCAGGTCTGTACATCAAACTGCTGTATATAATCGAAACAAATTTCCCTGACCAACGACGATGTCAGAATTGATATATTCCGAGGTTTTCAATGATTTTTGCAAATCCAACGCTGAAAAATACTAAATATTTCGCAACATTTACTTATGATAGTTTTAAAAATTTTCAAAAAATTATACTAAATTGATGGAAAAAACACGTAACACATTGATAGGGGGAAAAATTGTTAGGGAAATTTGTTTGTAAACCTGGATAAGTCATGGAACTTGATCGTGACATTTTTGGGGAACCTTAACATCTGATCATGACAGGGGTGCAACAATCGTTGTTGCTGGTTAAGACGGGGCCACCATAAAAGCTCGAGCTTCATGGCCCCAAAAATGTACATCCGCCACTGATTGTGGGGTACTTCATGGAAAGTACCCCACAACACGTCCACCATGTAAACCGAGCAACATTAGCAACGCCCACAAGCTGCGTGACGTTATATTAAACCGTGCGAGCTATCTATTGGCGAAAATTACACGATGGGACGTTCTTTTAGTTCTTGATTCGATGAAAACATCACGTGATGTAGGCTCGTACCTAACTTCGTATAAGGTCCATTACAGGACATGTCAATTTAGGCTATATATCAGGGTTCCCCCAGACATGGAAAACCTGGAAAAGTCAGGGAACTTAAAAATGACCTGAAAGTGTCAGGGAAGAATCGTTATTTTGAAAAAGTCATGGCGATCCAAAATTAATACTTCTACGAGGTTAGTTCAGGGCCCATTTTCCGAGTACAAATTTCAAACATTTTCCTCGTTTTCCGAGTCCAAATTTGCAAAATTTTCCGAACCTTGAAATTTGCGCCCCTAAAAAACTTTAATCTAATTCCTTCATCAGTGTTCCCCAGAAATTCCAATCTCAACTTCCCTGACTTTTCCAGGATTTAAACAAATTTCCCTGACCAATGACAACGTAAAAAATTAACATTTTTTTAAAATTTACTAATGACAAATTTTAAAACGAGAAAATTTTGTATTCGAAAAATGCAAAAAAATTGTGCTCGAAAAGTGGAAAAGTTTGCAATTTTGTGCTCGGAAAATTTGGAAAATTTGTACTCGAAAAATCTATACAGAATGTTGAAAATTTGTACTCGAAAAATCTATAGAGAAGGTTGAAAATTTGTACATGGAAAACGTGGACAATTTTACTAATATGTACAAGGAAATCGTGGAAAGTTTTGCAAATTTGCCCTCGGAAAACGTGGAAAATTTTTCAAATTTGTACTCGGAAAACGTGGAAATTTTTTTCTAGGAAATTATTAAAAATATGGCAAATTTGTCCTCCAGAAAACGTAAGGAATTGTGAAGAGTTTACTCGGGAAAACTTGGATAAATGTGAACATGTTTACTCAGTACATATTTCACAAGTGTCCACGTTTTTCCAAGTAGGCATTTTCACAATTCTCCACGCTTTCTAAAGTAAAATTTTCGATATACTTCACGTTGTTTTCTCGAGAACAACTACGCCATATTTTCAATAATTTCCTAGAACAAATTTTCCCTGTTTTTTCGAATATACAATTCATGGGCAAAATTCTCCACGTTTTGTTTTCCCCGAGTAAACATTTTCACGTGCAAATGTTTACTCGGGAAAACGTGGAGAATTGTGAAATATGTAGTCGGAAAAATGTGGATAATTTTAAAAAAATTATAAAGTTATAAATTCTTTCCATTTTTATCGAAATGGCACTGCACTGACGAGAATGACTGATATTTGGACACAAAATCTACTAGCTGCTTGTATGATAACCGATTACCCATCACTATTGGTTAGTAAATTGTGATCTGAATCATTATATTCCAGCGTTGCAAATCGTGTCCAACATTTACATTTAAGTAATCAACATTTTTGTTATGCCAAAAACCAGTTACTAAGTAACTGGTTTTTGGCATAACAAAAATGTTGATGACTACATCAACAAGGTACCAACATGGAACCGGAAAATTAGTCTGTAAAGACAATTCTGGAATTTTAAAAATACAATAGCATCAATCTGATTGATTTTACCGCCAAGGAAATTACTGCACCTTGAACATGGAATCCTTGTTCATGACCCAGAAAGGACACCTCTTGGATGAAAAATTTCGCACTTGCTGGAGTAGCACAAATGGGCAAAAATCTAGGGAAGCTGTGAAGCTTAAAATAACTTCAAAGAATAGACGAAGCACAGTAGCTATGAAGCCCCACGTTGTCCGTGACTTAAAAATCCTTCCTTTAATCGCCTACACGAGGACGTCCTTTTTGAAAACCCCTCCCTATTAATATATGCCATTGTAGAGTTATATCGTGTCAATTGGGGCGCAATATGTTAAATTAGGGGCACTTTTCTTTGAAATTTTTGGTTCACTGCGTTCATAGGCCACTACGAGTATGCGCCCTTATGATCGCTGCGCCCTAGGCGGCCACCTAGATTTGCCAAATGGACAGAACGGCCCTGCAGTACGGTGACACAGGCCTAACTCCGATCCTCAAACCCCCCCTCCTTCTGATCCCATGAACAGAAATACTGTAAAACAGACTGAGGACGAGCCAAGGGTGATCGATCCAAAGATGCAGGGTCGTCGTTAATGCGTACTGTATGTTTTTTAAACTTTCATAGTCGAGTCCGCGCTTTATAACGTATCGCGGAGAAATAAAGGGCATTACCCGACTATAACCTTACACCATGCGACAAACGAACTTTAAAAAGTTACCTTAAGGGGGACTCCTAAGGTGCGATTTGCACCCCATCCCACCCCCGTGGGTCGTTCAAAAAATCGACGACGGTACGTAAAATGTAGGAATTAGAAACCAACCCAAGTTCTCCTTAAAACTACGAAAAAAAGAAATAAAAGGTTTACCTTAAACGGCGACTTATTCCCTCGAGGATGGTTTCTTTATTTTACTATTTAATGTTCCAGCCATGACCCGTTCGGGAATTTCAGGCTAGGGACACGCCGAGAAACGACCAATAATCGCCATGTTATCGACCATGTATGCCAGGTATGCCTAGGGCCTTTTTGAATATACCGTATTTACAGGCATACCTAGTCAATAACATGGCGATTTTTGGTCGTTTCTCGGCATGTCCCTCGCCTGAAAATCTCAAGCGTGTCCTGGTCATGGTGGGAACATTAAATGGTAGAAGAAGGAATCCATCCTCGAGGGAATAAGTCACCGTTTAAGGTAAACCTTTTATTTTTTTTTCGTAGTTTTAAGGAGAACTTGGGTTGGTTTCTAATTCCTACATTTCACGTACCGTCGCCGATTTTTTGAACGACCCACGTGGGCTGGGATTGGGTGCGAATCGCACCTTAGGGTTCCCCCTTAATGTTCAGGAGTTTTGAATCCTGTCACGAGTTCAGCGAGCACTCGTCGAACCTCCGTATAACGCGTCTTTCGTCTGTGCTATCGAAGGCTAATCTAGCGGCTTCGATAATCATTGCGACAGTAAATGCGAAGCGTGGTTAAACATTTCAAAAACATCATTTTATAATTAGATTTAATGCATTTACTTCGAAAGACCAACAGCACGCAGCCATGTTTGTTTATCATTCGAGCACGTGCATTGCAAGGGGCAACGGTAGCGCCATCTAGTGGCAGGAAATGATAACCACGTGTGGCGCAAATATTCGAATTTTCTCTGGCGCCACTAAAGGCAGAGACGCACAAATGCGTCCATTGGCTTATCGTAGATACCTAAAGCTCAAAAGGTAGTAAAATAGTAAAACGAAAACGGAGGGAATTTATGAATTTGGAAATCGTTATTAATACGTCGTTAATTACGTAAAGCGTAATTTTGTCAATTTTCTAACAGATCAACGTTTGACTTTAGTTTTTGGTTTTTCCTACAATAACAGGAAATGTAGTTTGATTATTTTAAGCTTTGACTTCCATCTAAAGCAAATTAAAAACACTCGGTTTAATGCGCTGTTAGGAGATAAGACCTAACAGCGAGTCTTTTTCTTAGAAATGTCCTTCCCTTATTTTTGGGAAATTCTACGAACAATACGAACTCAATTCGTCAAATTGCATCAGTACGAGGTCCTGCTTCCTAATTTGGAAATGTTGTTTCTCTTTGAATACGAACTGAACAAGTATGTCTGAGAAAAAGCGGAATTAAAATGTAATTTTGATATACATTTACCCTGTTTCAGGATTGAACAATCCAAATTTCTAACTGAAATAGCCTAATTCAAAAATTAAAATAACTATTTTAGTCGTTCATCGTCAATCCTGTCGGAATATTAGTCGCTGGATCAAAATAATGTTTAAATTCGAATTAAATTTTGAATCATGACTAAAATGAAGGTCTAAAATTGATAGCCGAGTTTTGCTAATTTTAGACGATTTTGCAGATATTTTCATAGTATTTCTAATGTTTGACAATTTTGTGAAAATTTCTACAATTTCGCCAATTTTCGCCGGTTTGGAAGATTTAACAAATTTTTAAGTTTTCGAAAAAGCTGCAAAATTGCCTACAAGCTGCACAATGTTTGGAAAATTTAAATAATAGTCGTGTAATAGTTGCAAAAAAGAGGTCTTAGCGTCTCACGTGTGTGGACGTGTTTATTTTTGCTCTCGGATATCTGGCTATATCTCCGTCAAATTTTGGCAT
>JAQGAO010006704.1:0-11992 GCA_034697705.1 Ommatoiulus sabulosus | reverse complement strand
ACCCGGGTAAACGGGTGGGGACAGATGGGGGCTGGCCTTACCGGTCCGGACAAATCCGGGTCGTGGACAACGGGCCTTGGTTCTTTGCAGATTGATGTCCGGCGGGATGGACAAAACTAGTGTCCGAGTGCGTTTCCGGCAACATTTCCGAGAATCCGTCAGATTTCCGAACCGTTTTTGGCTTTATCAAGCCGTGCGAGACTAAACTTCCATGCGGGCATTCACGCTGCGCCCCCTGGTGCAAAGAAACTACGTCAGCATGATGGGTTAAGGCGAGTTGTCTAACTAGTTATGTTAATTCGTGATCAGAAAGGGTGCCGTTTGTTCATTTGCCATAGCTACAATTTGTGCTGCAGTGCTTTGACTCATTCTCAAGCATGAATTCAAGTTAGGACACTAAATGTGGCCTACCTATCCATTGAGGCCAGGGTGAAGGCAATTTTTTTCCGCAACATTTTTAGCCCCACTGCGTGTAATGGCCATTATTAATTAACCAATGCACATCTTCTGCTACTTCATTGGGATGATAGATATTCTTCGAAATTGCCTTTTATTTCCTGATTTTTTTTGAATAATATGAATACTCATAAAATCTTGTTGCATCTTGCAAGAAATACTTGAAATGGTTGTATTAACAAAAGGAATCATCTTGAAATGGTCGGCATTTCAATAATATAAAAACAGAATATGAATCCGAGTGTTTATGAGTCCTCGCATAATGCAAATATACGGAAATATATACAAAAGATTAGAAAATAAAGTCAAATTCTGAGAATATCTATCAAACCAATGAAGTAGCATACGACGTTTGGCTGAAAATGTTGCAGACAAAAAAATTGCCAGATATGCTAAAAATCACCGGAAAAAATATTACTTAAATAGACATTATTTCTTCACAAAGTGGGAATTTATTATTCATCTGCGTTTCCGCGTATTAGGCTGTTTCATGCTATTCATTGATATATGGAATTGGTATCTCACAGCTGGTCAAGGTTTTTTTTGCCAGCAAAAGCCAAATTGTATAAATTTGCATGTGTCAGTTTGATTCAACCAATGAATGCGCGAGGTATGGAACGCCGCTTTTAATCTCGACAATGGAAAATGGACACTCTACGGAAATGTTGCTGGGAATACCCGCCGCCGCCAACATTTGGCGTTATCTCTCGAGGTTTCTGTGTAATTTTATCGACATTTATTCGTTGATTTCATTTTCAATCCAACTTTCGTTTCTCATTTTGACTGTCACTGAGCTTGCATCTTGCATCTCTTTTTATTAACTCTCCGTTGGGCACACCTTTTAACAAACTAGCGATTGCGGGGTACGATATCATTAGCGACAATTTATTATCATCATTATTATTCTTATTATTATTACTACATTACTCTTTTATTATTATTCGTGGGAAGAGCACCCGTTTAGCATGACCCCACACGTTTATTTGTGACTCTCCGTATCCTTTTATTATTTTTTTCCTTTTTTCAGTTTTTAAGTCGTTTTTTTCAACTTTCTCTTATTGTTTTTGTGTTTCATTGTGCTTGAGCCTCCCCATTTTTCTCAACTTCTCCACTTCGGACATATCAGGTACCGATACCAGGTATACGGGTACTCTGTATTTGCTTTTTTGTCGTTCTCGTACGTTTCTTGCCCATTGCAGATTTGTTTGATCTTTTTTCATTGGACGCGCGACGGAAGGGGCGTCCATGAACCCCGCAAGGGGGCGCTCCTGTCAGTGGCGGGCCAGAACTTCCGTCGCACGTGTTCTTGTGCGAAAGGTGGAAACTAACGCTGTTTTATTTTTAATTTCCGTTTGCGTTTTTTTTTTAACCTCCCTCAACTTTCACACGTTTCGAGTGCCCTCTCGTTTTATTTCCTAGTTTTTTTCCATCTCTCTTTCTCTCTCGTCTTCTATTTTTGCGTTTTTTGTCTTTCACATTTTTACCATTTTCGTAAATATCTTTGCTGTACACTTTTTCATGTTTTTTCTTCATTAAAACCGGGAACACTTGCCCATCTTTTTGCCGCTTTCTTTCGTTTTTCTGCCTATGGTTTCGTGCCGCATGTCCTTTCGACCTGCCCCCATCCATCTGCCCTACCTATCTCTCTCTCCTCGAGTTTTCTGAACGACCCTCGTCAGTTTCTCTTGCCCATTCTTCTAAGTTTGTCATTTGCATCACCTTTTTCACTCTTTTTTTCTCACGTGAATCGCGCGTCTGCTGACCTTCATCACGTGGACAACTGGACATTTGATCTGGAAGATTGCTCTGGCGACTGATCGATGAACGCCGCAAACTTTACGGTAAGTCAATGCTAGTTTATCCTACTTAGCTTACTCGGAAACTAATGTTGTATATTTAATGTACTAAAACTACGTCCACACTGGAAGAAACGTATAGAATCTTTTTGGTTTTACCTGCTGTAAATGTAGTGGCAATTAACACAGGGTTCCCCCAGACCTGGGAAACCTGGAAAAGTCAAGGAAGAATGGCTTATTTTGAAAAAGTTAGGAGAATTCAACGCAGTCATGGCGATCAAAAATTAATATTTCTACGTGGTTAGCTCAGGGCCGATTTCTGAGTACAAATTTGCAAAATTTGCCACGTTTTCCGAGAACAAATTGGAAATTTTTTTCTCGTTTTCCGGGGACAAATTGGCAAAACTTGCCACGTTTTCGTTGTAAAACTTTGCAAAATTTTCCCCGTTATCCGTATACAAATTTTCCACGTTTTCCGAGCACAAATTTTCAAACATTTTCTGAATACAAAATAGTCGTTAGTTAATTTTGAAAAATATTTTCCAGTGTCGATTTTGCAAAATATGTCAATTTTTCATATTGTCATTGGTCAGGGAATTTTTTAAAACCTGGAAAAGTCAGGGAAATTGAAAATGAAATTTCTGGGAGAACCCTGCAACAAGTTTGACTCGCATCTCATTTAGGGCAATACATATCACTTGAAGATGGAGAATATATTTATCAACGTGTCATTTCTGCCAGTTATTTACATAAATTGTAACCTACAAAATTTACTTAAGTTTCCATTTCCAGTAACAATTGCCAAGAATGTTTCTCATGTTTTCTCCAGTGTTGACGTAGCTTAAAGCTGTTTCAACACTGGAGGACCCAAGAACTTTTTGTTCCTAATTGCTACCTGATAATTACATAAGTTTGTTTCCAGAAACAACTGGTAACGAAAGCTGTTTCTCCACCTGCATGTTCGTCCACACTGGAAGAAACGTAGAGGAACTTTATTGCTAATTGGTTGCCAGTTGTTTCTGGAAACAAACTTATTTAAACAGGATAGTTGATTACATAATTTTTACGGAAGTTGATGTTTCCAGAAACAATTGGCGACAGAAAGCTCCTCTGTATCTTCCACCTACATGTATGTCCACCCTGGAGGAAACACTGAAGAAATTTGTTGATAGTTGGTTGCCAGTTGTGTCTGGAAACAACTTATTTAACATTATAGTTGATTACATTTTTTTTTCAAAGGTTGTTTCCAGAGCAAATAGCACCATTTAGAAACACAAGGCTCATCTTTGTTACTTCCACCTACATGTATGTCCACACTGGAGGTAACATGAGGAACATTCGGTTGCCAATTGTTTGTGGAAACAAACTTATATAAGCAACAAAAGTTTCCTCCAGTGTGGACGTAGATCAACCTCCATGTTGGATTAATAGCTATTGCTTGGGAAAGGGTCATTTGCTATCTTGCAGGTGGTCTGCTGTTTTTGAGTGCGTTGTATCCATACTGGTGTTTCGCGAGATATTTTAACGTTTGCCAGGGTTTTTGCCGGGTGCTTGTGAAAAGGTAATTCGTGGCATTTACCAGCCTGCAGCAATGAAACTAATTGGAACAATAGCAAGGTATTCATTGGCACTTGCTAGTGGTAATGTTAGTCATAATCATCCATACAAGTGTTTCAGAATTTGTTTACTTGTTTGTATTTGCGAGGTGTTTTGTCCACGCAATGTAGAGGTCGACCTGCCGATTTGCATGTACACATTACTCCTGTATTGGAAAACTTCTCGATGAATGGTTTGCTGCCACGTCTGGCCACTGAACGTTGAACTTGTGTTTATTTTTGGCGAATTGTGAAGGTAAGCTCAGGAGTAACCAAGGCTATTGGGTTCAGATCCTCGAATTGGTTATCAGAACATCTATAGATAGGAACTTTTTTCCAAAGTTTCGAATATTCCTCGACAATATTTTAGGATTACCCGCGTTAAAAGGGAATGGTATCGCAGTCTGTCCATTTATGATCGACCCTCATTACCAGAAACTAGCCACGTTGCAAGATTACCAAAAAATGACGTCAAAATGTCCCTCCTTTCGACGTCATTTTAAGATTAAAAAAATGTCGTCATTGGTAAACTCGTCATTTTCTGACGTGTTTCGGAGTGGTCATTTTTTGGAGGAAAAACGGCGTCTTTTCTTTGGGAATTAAAGTCGTTTTTTAAAAGTGACCAAAAATGACGTCATTCGTTGGTCAGCTTGTTACGTGGGTAACATGGGGAAAACTTAATAAAATGCGAATGTTTAATTTCCGGTGCATTTGAACGATTTTTAAACGACTTTGCTCATAAATTTATTAGAAAGTCCTTAAAAATCGATTCCCATATTGACCGTTATTGGAGGTCATCAATATTTCAGTGTTCCAATCTGTCCATATTTTCAAGTGCATTACTTTTCAATATGGAACGATTTCGAAACTCAGGAATCACCATGAAATACAATTTCTCAAGATGGGTTCAGAAATTTCCAATCGTTCGAATTTTCAGGAATGCCTTAAATGTTTTCAGACTAGCTTTAAAACCGCTGCTCATAAATGCTTGAAAGTCAATTTGTTTCGGTTTTCTGTATAACAGGTGTTTTGATAATGTCATTTGAGGAACCACTTTTATGGTGCTTGCGACGATCTCACGCTGCATTTGACTAGCTCGGTCTATCTTGAAATCCCATTGGCTGAAAATGGTGCCCATCGTTTGCAAGGCGTTTTCCAAACCGTCGCGTGCCTTTATTCTTTACAACCTTGAGTTCCATTGATTCGAAGTGTTGTAAAGTGGACGGTCGATCGAAATAATGCTGAATAAGGTTTGTCATACTGTATATCAAACAATTTCTTAATATATGTTGCTCAAATTCCGCGAGTATAGATTATCTTATTTGAAGTTTTTAATTATGTCTCGTTGTTTCAAAATGAAAATTTGGTAGTCATTAATCGAAAAATGTCAATCTTGGTAGGGGGAACATGTTTTTGAGGCATCGTTTCATGAGGACAAATGTTCCCTATAGCGCACAATTTTCTCAGTTAGGTTAACTAAATCGGCAGTCACTGTAGTTGCACATGCGCATTAGCATCTCATGATGAGTGAAGGACTCGTTATTACGGTACATAGGCGGCATTCAATCGATGGCTCCACTTTTGCCCAGTAGTGATCCGTGTGCCACTCTGTATCTTGCAAGCCTGCTTCCCGATTTCCCTGCTTATCAGCGTTTGTGCAACTTTGTGCAACCACATTTAAAATGCATGCCGCATTGTTAGCCCGCTAGTGGCTAGCGTACTGAATAAGTTTTACTCTGCTCTCACCCAAATACTGTATGCCGATGCTATGATGCGTGAAGCTGGGTTTCCACTAAACCGCGTTTTGTGCAAGACTTAGCATGCCAAAAATTTGAGAAAAAAAAAACAACTTTGGCCATTTTTATAAATAAGACTGTAGACATCTTTCCGACGATTTTGTTGTTGTTGTTGTTTAAATATTTCAGGTTAGTACCAATCATTAAATGCTAATTAACAATGAGGAATTAATTAAAGACCAATCACGTTAATCGTTATGGCAATTGGCAACAACAAACTCCATATTAATATTGCACCACTATGCATAATAGCTGTATACACTTACACTGTAATGTACGTCTATGTTCTTCACCAAAACGGACTTCAAAAGTTTAATAAGGATCAAATTACATGTGTATATTATAGCACACTGCCATTTAAAATAAATTTCCTATAAAGATACTCTCGCGGCTATAATCGTCGGATAGGCTTTTCGGACATTCTCGTTTCAAAAGAAGTTTTAAGTAGAAATATCACGTGATCGGCGAGATCTACGGGTTATTAAAATGTCCATTTCTTAAGAATTCAATCCTCCACAAAAGGTGCTCCATAGCAACTTCAACCCTCATCGCGTCCATGCAACAACAGTGTGTGCAGTTGTTTATTTCTACAACGAGATCGTCTTAAAATGAAGCAATACTACGCCTTAATTTGCATGTTTGGGTGTTTAATTTTTCCTGCATTATAGAGTGTTAAGTTAGTTTTCGAAATTCATAAGTTTTGGAAAAAATCTGCTCTATTGGAAACCTTTTGGATAAATTTGGGGAAATTTATATATGCGGCTACAGGCTACTCAGAAAGGAGGCAATTACGAATCGCATTTTGGCAGTGGTGCAAGTCACATGTGCAAAATCGACACGCTAATCGGTTTACAAATTCCCACAAGCTTATTGCTGTTTTCAAATAAATGACACAAGTGATTTCATGAATGCTAAGTGCGATTCGCAAAACTGCTATCTGATCGAGTACCCCTACTCTTGTCTTCTCTCCCCTCATCCCCGAAATTAGACTACAGCTTCATATTCACAATTCTGCTATCTTTCATATCTTTTTTGAATCTTTGATATCTTTTTTTGGGGTTTTTTGAAATTTTACAAGTTTGTTATTTGGTTCTTTTCTTTTTTTATGAAAAAATTCGATAACTGTGCGAATTATTCTGTCTTATTTTTTATGCTTTTTAAGAATTTTGCCTAATAAATCTCGATTAGGCCTACATTTTGGAGATTTTGGTAAAATTTAAAATCATACTCAATAAAGGCGAATTGACCGCATTGCCACAACAGCAACAAATACGGCGAATCTTTGAATCCCACTGAATCTTTATCTTTCAAAAAACATTGTTCGCACTTGGTTGCTTTTTCTGTTCAGAAACATTGTGTGTATTGGATGACAGGTTGTATTTTTCGACCAACTCGGACAGTGGTATACTGATTAAAAAATTGTGAAACGTTTTCCGAGAACAAAACTCTCCCCCCATTTTCTGAATGCTAATTTGCAACATTTTCTTATGCTAATAATGTCTACAAAAATCAGGAAAGAATTTTTTATTTTGAAAAATCAGGGAAATTCAACGTAGTAATGTTGTCACAATCCGAAACTAATGTGTCTACTTGGTTAACTTAAGAGCTAATTTGCAAACTTTAAAAAAATGTCCCAATTTTCAGTACAAATTTGCAAAATGTTCAAAGTATTCCAAGTAAAAATTTGTAAAATTGTCCACGTTTTCTGAGTACAAAACTTTCCCCATTTTCTATTTACAAATTTTCAAAATTTCTTATTCTAATTTTGTAAACATGGCAAAATATCGAATATTTTCCTATGTCGTTTTTGCAAATACATGTGGGCCTATCTCTCAACTACACACACATACCACAAGTTTTTCAATTTGTGAAAAATTTTACGTTATTTTGAAAACTTCGTTTTTTCGGCAATTTTGCAAGAATTTCATAGAAATTGTAGGGTTCCCCCTGAAATTTCATATTCAACTTCATTGACTTTTCCAGGTTTAGAAACAATATTTCCCAGATCAAGACAATGTCAAAATTGACATATGCCAAGATTATCTGTGCTATTTGGCAAAATCTACATAAGAAAATATTCAATATTTTGAAAACTTTACCATTTACTTGTACAAATTTTACAAACTTAGTAGGAGAAAATTTTGAAAATTTGTCAGCAGAAAATTTACCAACAGAATATGTAGAAAGTTTAGCCAAAAAAAGCTGCAACATGGCTGCGTTGCCTGCGAAAGAGGCGTGAAAACGGCAGGATCTGGAAGTGAAGCTAGTTCCGTTATGTGCGTTGCTCGAGAAGCTCGAGTGACGCGGCCCAGTGAAAACCCAGCTTTTAGCACGTAACCTACGAGTTCTTGGCCAACATCTTGGTTTCGAAAATTGTGGACCAGTTTGACACTCTCACCACTGACAGCTTTGCCAATCGTAGTTTTGCAGAAATGAAGTCACTTAAGAAAAAAAGACCGGAGGATGGCTGAGAGCAGGGTAAAACTTACTTTCCTGTCGCTTATTTCAGCACCTTTCCTGCATGTTGCCAGCTGCAATTTTTTCAGCTTTGGTGCTTAAATTGAACCTTGATATCTGCGTGATGATCAGTGTGCTTGGTGGCACCACTGCATGCGTTGTACAAGGTCAAACATGCTGCGTTAAACCTTGCACTGTAGTTGCACATGCGCATTAGCATCTCATGATGAGTGAAGGACATGTTATTACAATACATATGCAGCATTCACATTATACCACATTTGCCCAATAGTGATCCGTGTGCCACTCTAGCTGTGTCTTACAAGCCTGCTTCCCGATTTCCCAATAAAAATGTTTCAAACATTCTTATATAATGATATAATAGGAAAACGCTTCTTTCTTGTAACTTGAGACGTCAATGAGTAGTTTTCCTAGAGGGTGCAATGCGATGTGCGTCAGCGCCAAACGCCTGGCGCAATTGACCCACTCGTGAAAGAGGAGTCTAAAATGCAGTGCGCAGCGTGTTGTTCACAAAAAATGGCGAGATTTACAGCTGCAGAGGACGAGCTGCTAATTGAGATGGTTGCTGGACATCATATTTTATGGAAAATGTCGGAGGCAGATTTTAAAAATGTCTTAAAAAAGGACTTAATGCATCAACATGTCTTCGTTTTGTTAATGAGCTCATCTTAAATCAGTGAGTTTGTGAAATGCACATAAATGTAAATTCCCGCCATTTCAATGTTTGTGTTCCAAAATGGCGACCAAGCCTTCAATTTGGCTTCACTTGTTGATTCAAGTGCGCCACCAGCTGTGTGTTTTGCCCTTCCTAGGGAAACACTTAAAATGCAGCGCAATTTTAAAGCGTAATTACGCTGGCGGAGCAGTGTATCACGTTACGTCGCTTCTAGGAAAATGCTGTGTCACCTGGTGTTACCTCATTGAAACGCATAACGCATTGTTAGCCCGTTGGTTGGCCGGTAAGTGGCTAGCGTACTGAATAAGTTTTACCCTGCTCTCAGCTGATAGCTATGCTATCCTACAATTTTTAAGACGTAGAACTAGGCTACATCTGGGGCTGCATTGTAAATGATGACGCCATCATCAGAATTTAAGGAATAACAACATCATCATAATTTTACAAGTGACGTCATCTTTCGAATTTTGTCATTTTCAAACTTTTTATGAATGACGTAATCTTCAGAAAAACGTGTGAATGACGTCACTAAAAATGTTAAAGAATGCCATCATCGGAAGTGTATTGAATGACGTCATCAGAATTTTAATTGATGACGTCATTCCTTACAATGACCCATTTTTCGGATATCTAATCGAACATAACAATTGGGCATTGCTTTGTATATTTAATCACAATTTATTTTCGAACATTTGTTCAATGTCCGAAGAAATCGACTTTTTCTCAGGCATTTAATCGTACATTTTTTTTGTGAAGATTTAATCAGACATCCAAACTCCATAACTATAACGCCTTAAGTCAGGGAAAGATGTACAGTAGTTTACGCCCAAACAAATGCATTAATTGTACAGTGCAAGCCGCTTAAGCTGGCTATCCACCAAGAGCGTGGCGAGCGAAGCGAAAGTAGGTTCCAAACTGCGCATTCTTTTTGATCGACAAACAATGGCTTTGCATGTGAAGTTGTTCGAAAACCGAGAGCGTGAAGAGCACCACGCGCATCACGCGCGTGGTGCTCTTGGTGGATGTTCACCTTCAATTCGATCATGTTGGTTAATTATAATATATACATGTATATGCGCTGAATGTCAAAAAACACTAAACATTGACCTTATCAAAATAATTTGCACTGTGTTTTAAAAATACAAATACTGTATTTAATCGTTTATATGTATTTACAAATGATTAAAATAGTATTTGTTTTAATAAATAAAAAGTTATAAGTAGTGTTTGATGATGCTGGCTTGCTGCAACGGCTGAAATTTCATTCTCTAAATAACGCAGAAAATCCATCTGAGTACAGCCGCTGATGCATTAGAATGATTAGATACTAAAGCCGGCTTCCCACCAAGAACTCCACGCTCGTGATGTACGTGAAAGCGAAGCGAAAGTTGGTTCCAAACTGCGCATTCTTTTTGATCGCCGAACAATGGCTTTGCACGTGAAGTAGTTAGAAAACCGAGAGCGTGAAGAGCACCACGCGCATCACGCGCGTGGTGCTCTTGGTGGATGTCCACCTTTACCTGAAGCCCGCGCAACAAAAGTATTTCGAGTATTCTGAAGGACGGCAAAATGTCTTCAGTCTAAAATCGACGTTTACAACCAAAACGAGTGGAAAAAGAAATGTTAGTTATTAGTTGTGTAACTACGAATAAACTAATAGTTGTTAATTGTCCTCGCAACTATTATTTTTCTCAACTAAATAGTTTTAGTTACTCTTTCAACTACAAATAAAAAAGTTATAAGAAATAGTTGCGTATTAACGAATAAGAACTATGTACATTAGTTGCTATGTAGTTGCAACTAACACAACAAATATAGTTGCAGTTTTTAATTATTAGTTTCAACTAATTTTTGCCTAACTCTGTCGGACGTCCACTTGAAAAAAAAAATGCCAAATAAAATCAGTTCCCAAAGTAAAAGGCAATTGAGCTTAATATCGCATATATAGGTGGGTATAAATTGCAAAAGTCAGTAAACAGGGTACCTCGATCCAGTCCTGGAAAACCTGGAAATGTCAGAGAACTTAAAACCTCGATCAGTGTCCATTTTCCAAATTTTTATTATTGTCGAGCATAAACTTGCAAAATTTTCAATCTTTTCCAAGGACATCTTTACAAATTTTTCCATGTTTTCCAAAGGACAAATTTGCAGCATTTTCCACGTGGTTTCCCAAAGAACAAATCTTCAACATTTTCAACTGTTTTCGAGTACAGATTTGTAAAATTGTCAACAGTTTCCGAGGAGAAATTTGCAGAATTCCCAACAGATTCCGAGGACAAATTGGTAAAACTTTAAAAATTTTCTGAATACAATTTTTTTTAAAAGTTTCGGACTTCCAAATGGGGGGGGGGGGAATTTCGAGGGGGTCCTGATTGGCGGGACACAATGCGGTAGGGAAAGGGGGGGGGAGCGAAGAAGAAGGAGGGAGTCCAATTTTGGCCAAATTTTGAGGACTTCCTTTTTGAATGGCCCCTTATTGAAATGCCCAAAAATGATTTCGAAATGAAATTGCATCCATTCTGGATCACTTGTTTAACTTTAATTACTAAATGTTTCATATCAGAACGTAATTAAAGCAGGAGGCTAGTAATCCAATAGAATTGTAATAAAAATATGATCAGCAAAACAACCGAAAATGACATCTTATGTGATTTTGTGTTTCGCATGTTATTGAAAAAGGGCACCTTAGCTGCCCTATATATGAAGAAGGGATTATAGAAATGCATTTCTCCTCGGAAACTGTTGACAATTTTACAAATTTTTACCCCCACAAAATTAAGTGGACATGGAAATTATTCAATCCTAATGCACATTGTATGGAAAGCCGCTTTGTCCTTAATTCCATTTCACCTTTCAGGTTGAATTATTTTCACGTCAAATACTTGAAAAAAATAAAAATAGCGATCGAAAGGCAGCAAATTTCTGAATAATATTTTCGTGGATAAAATTTGTGTCCATCTGCATGTATGAAGCCTATAGCAAAACCTACATTATATGTATAGGTTTAATAGGGGGGAAAATACCCAAAAATGACGTCATATGGAAATCCATGTTTGGTCAAATTGCTATCTGGGAGGCTGTTAATATTTAAACTTATACGTAACTTTACATGCATTCGATATACAGTGAAACTTCTCTAACTCAAACTTCTATATCTCGAAAATCTCTATAAGTGGAAGAAAAAAAATTATATGG
>JAQGAO010006703.1:0-11992 GCA_034697705.1 Ommatoiulus sabulosus | reverse complement strand
AGAAAAAACACGTCATTTTGGCGGCCATTTCTTTCACTTTTTTCTCTTTTTTAGATTTCCTAAGGATACTTCCGTAACATGTAGTTCGTCCAGGGATGTTTACAAAATTTATATTATGATTTTTTAATGAATATTATAACAACTAGAATAGAATCGATCCTTTTTAGTTATAATCTGCGCATGTGCAATGGTACTGCTTGGGTACCTTTTTGTCGGGAGACTATTTTTTGACATTGTGCTGCTAAAGTTTTAATGCAAATTGAAACACGTGTATGTTTGTTGTTGTTTGAACTTATTTGAACTAATTTTAGCTCAAACCATGGATTTATCCAACGAAAATGTAATATTGGCAATTGCGAAGCAGTTTTTGGCAGGAGTCCCAATTAAATCTATAGATTTTATGGTAAGATAAAGTATTTTATTTATAACAGTTGTGTTTTTAACCTGCAACCACCTGATGTTAAACCACACTTTGTTTTTACTCTATTAACTAGTTGAGTACTTCAACAACTAACTTAGGACAACTTGTCGATAAATCATGGCAACAACGATTGTTGCAATCCACAGTTAAAAATCCTCTTGTTTTGAGATACCCTCTAAGTAGTAATTATCAAAGATTGTTCATAAAATCACTTCTAGCAAAGGTTTGATTGTACAAGTATTATGTGTTGAAACTATACTTATTGTTTGTTGCCATAAACAATTAAAATTGCATTTTGCAAACAGTTAGAATTTAATGGCTTGGAAGTGGCTGAAGAAATGTACGAGTTGTATACAAGTTTAATGGAGGCTGCCGCAAAGGATGAAGACTATTCTTTCAAAATATACTGCATGGTAAGCTGTACTATTCCAGCAAAGATCATAGAAATTTAAGAAACAACCCATGGTAAATAAGTAATACTTGTTTAATTGGAAACACTTTTTTCCTTGGGCTGTTGTCTGAATTTCTTGCAGGTTAATCTTAGCATTACTGATTAAGCCATATAAATTTATAGACACCAGAATTAAATGTCATCCTGAAGGAGAGCACATCTTTAGTCAGTCAAGGCACCACTGGTTTGGTTACCTGGCAGGTAATTTTTAAAGAGTATTTTGAGTATAAATTATCTGGAGTTTTCTTTAAAAAAATGTCTACGAAGCAATTTGTTTACTCTTCATTATGCAAGTTAAAAAATTCAAAATCTTACCTTCAACATTTCTTTAAACTTAAGTTGTCCTTTTTTCTGGCAACTTTGGTGATGCTTGGTTTGATTCGATCCATTTTAATTAATCACAGGCTGCCAAAGCATTAGCAGAATGGTGTGTAGAAAGCAAACATCATTTAAATGGAAAGTAAGTGACTATTGTGAATACATGCATTTTCAAGCTATTTCTTAATTGAACTTTTGAATTTTGCAAATCAGGAATGTGCTAGAACTTGGCTGTGGCATTGGCTTAACTGGAATTGTTGTATGCAAGGCCTGCAATCCATCCAAATACTGCTTCACAGATTGCCATCCTCAGGTCCTTGATCTGTTAAGACATAACCTGAATGTTAACTTCAGGGATATAGGTGAAGAAGTGAATGGTAATCCCAATTTTTTTTATTGTATGCTGCTGTAGATGTTATGTTTAAATTTATTAAGATTTGAAATTGGTGACAGAAGAATTCAATACGTCTGAAGCAATATAATGCGTGTAGAATTTCTGCTCATTTCTTTGTGTTTTCCAATGCCAGGTTGCAATTTCAATGATTAATTGCAAAATAATTAAATGGTTGTAATTTGTTTCATTTCATGCTGGAATATCTTTTGGTCAGATATTAAGAAGTTGTTCTTTAATTTTTATGAAGTTACGAGAGGTGCTAGGTATAGGTTTCCGCAGACATTTAAAAAAAACCGTTTGTATCAGATTTTATTAAAATCCATACAGCATTTGTTATTTAAAAAAAAAATGATTGCATAAACTTAATGAACACCCCTCGTATAATGTCCTTATTATTTCAATAACAGTTTGCATGAATTTACTCTTTGTAGTTATGTTAACTTGTAGGCTACATAAGCCATATAATTTTTTCTTCTTTCAATTTTAAATAAGCATCGATGTTGAGTGAAAATGATCTATATGTTTGGCAATCAACGCAAGTATCTTTAACTCCATTCCATTGGGACGATGATGCAGCCATCGAAGCCATACTTCGAGACTCTAAACCGGATGTTATCCTTGCTGCAGGTATGATTTTACTTGATAAGGTGAAATGGATAAAACTCATTTTCCTATGTTTTTAATTGGTAAAATATAGAACATATTTGTTCCTGACTGATTGGTAGTGCAGGGTTCCCCCATACCTGGAAAACCTGCGAAAGTCAGGGAAATTCAACGTATTAATGTTGTCACAATCTTAATTAATGCTTTATGTGGTAAAATTTTCAAACTTTTCTTGATATAAACTTATACCGAGGACATGCAAATTTGCAAAATTCTCAACCTTTTCAGAGTTTGAAAATTTGCTACGTTTTCCGAATACAAATTTGTGACATTTTCAAACTTTGTTGATGCTAATTTTGTAAAATTTTCAAAATTGTCACTAGTAAATTTTTCAAAATTGTAGTCATTGAAAATGAAATTTCTGGGGCAACCCGGCCTGTAGTGTTACCACAACAGCAGAGTAAAATGTCTATTTTTAACCATTAGGTATTGTATTGTTATTGTTTCTTTTGTTGTTTGGTCACAAATTTAAGGACATATGACGTGTAGAAGCAGCCTATTGTTTTGAAAATTCTTTCCGAAAGAAACAAATGCACATAGAATGGCCGCTCGTTATTGTAAGCTGTGCCAACAGTGATTAATTTTCTGACTGCATTTTTTTGCGTTATGACAGATGTGATTTATGACACCACCATTATCCCCTGTTTGGCGAAAGTTTTGAAGTTCTTTCTTAAAAATTTGTCTCCGTTTGAACATGCCAGTTCAACAACAGCTTATATTTCCTGTACGCTAAGAAATGAAGATACACTTAAAGCTTTTTATGAAGAAGTGGGCAAGTACTCCAAATCCATTAGCAAATTTTCCCTAATAGATTCATCGCGAGGCACTAAAGATATTGATAATTTAGTGGCATTTGTGATTAATGGCTCATGATGTTTCTCACAGTGCGTCATGGAATACAGTGTGAAGAATTGCCTAACCCAGTGAAGAAATTATTTCTTTATGAGACGTCAAATACACCAATGAAGATTTTCAAACTTTTTATCGATGCATAGTCCAAATTTGTATCAAAGTTTCAAAGATTGTATTCCCAAAGATATTTATTTATTGCATATCAATAAATTATTTTTTAAAAACGATTGTGTTTATAATTTTTATCAGGTATTATGACTTTGCAAAGGATTTTGCCTTCCATCTGGTAATTTTATAAGGAATACTAGTAATTGTAAAATTTATGAAAATAATTGTTGCAAAGAATGATTGTGACACACTATCATCAGTGCACCGATATTGTTATAAACTTTCAAAAATTGGAAAAATATTTCACGTACTGGTAAAAATAATAAAATTATTTCGCAGACCTCTAAGGTAGAAATGCAAACCATTATTAGGGTTTCCCTAGAAATTTCATGTACAGTATATCTTCCATGACTTTTTAAGATTTTTAAACAAATTACCCTGACCAAGACATGTCAAAATTGACATATTCCAATGTTATCCACAATACGGAAAAAATTGTCACAGGAAAATATTCAATATTTTGCAAAATTAACTAAGGATAATTTGGAAAAAATTTCAAAATTAACATCTGCAAATTTTATAATGTTTTCGATAAATTTAAAAGAATTTACAAATTTTCCTTCAGAAACTGTTGAAAGTTTTGCAAATTTGAACATTAATAAATCAAAATAAATCCTTATTCTATGACTATTTATTCAAAATAATCAGAAACAAAGCGGACGTCCGACCCGGTCCGTGGACCAGTGGTTGAGATACACATTTGAATTATGGTAAATAACTTTATAATGTTTCATTAGACAAAAGGTATGTTCATAACCTGGTATTGCAGATTATGACTTAAATTATTGCCACAACAATCTTTTTAGTGAAAGTTTTGATTTTCCTGTACTCAAAAAAAAATTAAGTGCTGGTCATACATTTAATAACCATTAAAACGTAGTCAGAAAACAACAAATGTTGATGTGTATACAGTCTTCGGTTTTATTTCTATGTCAGAATTCATACATACATATATACATTATTCGCAAGTGATACCAAAGATATCCATTTAGCTTAATTTGAAGTTCTGTAAAACTAATTTGAATGTAATCAATGTTAAAATGAAATTGATTTTATTTGGAATTAAATTGATATATATATATATATATATATATATATATATCGACAACCATCCTTATCATTGAATGAGTTAAAGGATATGCTTATTTGGAAATTTGGGAAAGTGTAGTGTTGTAATGTCA
Source organism: Ommatoiulus sabulosus (assembly GCA_034697705.1). Classification (NCBI taxonomy): domain Eukaryota; kingdom Metazoa; phylum Arthropoda; class Diplopoda; order Julida; family Julidae; genus Ommatoiulus; species Ommatoiulus sabulosus. Next base: position 7,544 of record JAQGAO010006703.1, on the reverse strand, counting down.
AAATTATAGTGATTGACTTTTTTTGCAATTTGTATAATCGATTAAGAATAATTACTCTGAAAATACATTAATTTTATTACGAATGAACATGTCGAGAATTCTTGAAGGTGGAATATTTCATTATTACGTTGAAGGATCAGTTACAAAGCGTTTTGTGTACAATTAACGTACAAATATTTTTGAATTTTAATTGTTTGCAAGTTTTATTCAATTAAACTCCTGTTTTCTTTAAAAAAAAAACATAGCTTTGATGTTATATGGATGCCCATTGATGAATATTAGTAATATTGTTACTATTTATGTTTTACGTTTATGATAAACGAGACTCGTACTTAGATAAGAAAGTGAATACCATTATACACATGTATTATAAAAGTAAGTTTTATGACCAGTTGTACCATTCTCTGTTTAATAATCAGTTAATAACATTTTAATTTTTGACTGACCGCTAACTGCTTCATGGTAATGAACGATTTTAAACCATAAATAAGAAGTATTTTGGTATTTTCTAAAACGGTTAGGTTCGAGCAAACATTATTCTCTGTTCAAATTTGAGAAACGTTACATGGATCAGAGATGGGCATTTGTAAGTCGATTGATTAATCGAGACTAACGACTAATCGTTCATGTATTAGTCATGAATAACTAATTTGATTAGTCATTAGTCATGACTCTTCCGATTGATGATTGTTTAGTCGTAATCTAGACTAATTAGACTAATATTCGTTAGTCAACGTATATGCAACGAATAACTGTCTATCAATTCATGGAAGTTGGAAACTATTTAAGCAATTTTCGACATATTTCAATTCAAATTTTTCGCCAATTTTGCAAATTCTCGACAATTTTGCTAATATTCAAAAATATTGAAAATTCTCGAACAATTTTCCTCGATTGATTTTCCACAATTTTGCAATTATTTAAAAATCTGCAAAATTGTCCAAAAATCTTCCTAACCGACGAAAATTTTGAATATTGTCAAAATATTCGAACATTAGCAAAACTGTCGAAAAATCTGATCAACTGTCAAAAATTAGTCATTTTAATTTGAGAATGACTATTTTAGTCGTCAATTTTAGCCATGATTAAAAATGTATTCGACTAATGCCCAACACTGATATGGATTCAACAGTAATTGAATCATTGAAAACAAAGTAAATGAACAATCCTTTCTAAAATTCCTTTTTCAAAACCAAGATTTAGTATTTCCGTACAGAAATGAAAACGCTCAATTATCTTCAAATTTCATTTTATGAGAAAGTTGAGAAAGATTTCATGTAACATTCCAAGTTCGACAAGGTCAAATTTTTGAAGTGTTTCTTTCACAGGTATGAAGTTTTCACATTTGTTTCTCCCAGAACTTTTCAAAATTTGGAAAAGTTTGCAAAGCTCTGATTGTTTTACAGAATATACAGTATCAAGTAACAGTTTGTACCATTCTTAGCATATAGTGTCAGAGTGTGCGGTTTTAATCTGTCACAAATAGAGGTAAGTCATCGATTAAAATTAATTGATGCTCAATTCCTTTTGTGACGGATGGTGCTTTGCAAATATAATAATTAGTGGGAATTTAATTGGCAATTACTACACTGGAAATACAGTTAGACCTGCGCTGAGGTATCAAAAATTCGATTTGCAGCACATCACAACAGTATAAAATGGTATTACATGGTCCCATTTAAAATGTCACTATTAATTATACTAAGAACTTAATAGGGTGTGATTCAATAACCCACAAATAACGGGTATCACCAGTGGTCAATTAGTGTAATCCTTGTTTTTATACATGGTTCCCCCAGACCTGGAAAAGTCCGGGAAGAATGACTTATTTTGAAAACTTCAGGGAAATTCAACATATTAATGTTGTAACAATCTAAAATTAGTGTTTCCACGTGGTTAGCTCAGGGTCCATTTGAAAAAAAATTTAAAATTATCCCAGTACAAATTTGAAAATTTTTCACTGATTTCAGAGGACAAATTTACTAATGACACCTTTACAACATTTTCAACTTTTTCGAGGATAAGCTTGCAACATTAGCAAAATTGTCAACATTTCCAAGGAGAGATTTACAATATTCTTAACCTTTTCCAAGAGCACATTTTAAAAATTTTCAGCTTTTTCCAAGTACAAATTTACAAAACTTTCCACTTCCGAATATGAATTTGTAAAATTTTCAACATGTTATCATGCTAATTTTATAAAACTTTGGACATTTTGTTATGTTAATTTTGAATTTTTTTGAATATTGTCCTTTATCGATTTTGCAAAATCGTGGATAACGTTGGCATATTTCAATTTTAACATTGTTATTGATCAGGGAAATTTGTTTAAAAACCTGGAAAAGTAAAGAAAGTTTAATATGAAATTTCTGGGGCAACCATGTATTAGTCAGAAGTGGATTACAATAATCGGACATTGCTTTTTCCCGTCATACTGTTTCATGTTTTTTTTTTATTTTTAAGAGTTCTAATTTTTAATGTTAGTTAGATCGAATTTGAAATGTTATCAATTGCATAGACAATGGGCAAAGTTAGATTTCATGAAAAACATTCATTCGATCATATGCTTGTTACTTCTTGTGCCCAAATTTCACAACTTATACAGATGATTGACAGCTTCCCCAAGAAATATCTCTAAATTGTTAGAAAACTGAAGGAAGCTGGTATCCTATAGTCTGAAAGATAATTTCACGGTTATTGAATCAGGCATCCCCATTTAAAAATTGCATTTAATTACAATGAAATCGATTTACAAATGTTGCTTTTAATCATACAGTTAAATGTCTAGATTATCTAATAACTTTACAGGTATTAGGCCATTGTTATATTTAGAACATTATGGCCAGTACACAGATTCTGGGTTCTCAAATGCAGTGGAGTTGAGGCACGTATAGTAATTATACACAGATACCTAATTATGTATGATTCTAATCAAAGTTTTAAATTTAAGGCTATCGCATAGATCTTTTCCATTTGCTTTCAACGTAAACACTTTGTTAAAGGGCCCGTTTTACGTCCCCTTTTTTCTCATATCAGGGAATGTTGCATTCTCTACAAACATTGTATATCATTTTGACTGTTTTGAGACAATGTTTGAATATTCAAATATTCAATGTTTGAATGTTCACTGATTTGAATATTCAAAATTGATGTCAGATGTAATATCCTGCACGGATACTTTGAGTGATTCTGAATCAAAAGTCTTGTGTATGTGTTCAAAAATTTGTTTATATAACTAAGCGAATTGTGCAAAACAGGGCCACTATAGAATTCAACATACCTTGTACAAAGCCAAGCATTATTGTTCTTCAAATTCACTTTAAAAAAACTAGATGTTTTTGGACAGCTGTGAATTATAGTGGCAATTAATATGGATCCAAAAAAGTTGATATTTTACTCTGGTAACACTGTAAATGAAAACATCTTAAAATCTGTCTATGAAATAGTCAAACTGGTGCATCTTCATTGTTTTTTAAGTTAATTGATTAACAAAAACATGTATTTTCTTTGAAGTTGTCAAAATTTGAAAACCTGGAAAAGTCAGGGAAGAATGACAATTTTGAAAAAGTCGAGAAAATTCAAGACATTAATGTAGACACAATCCAAAACTAATTTTTCCACGTGGTTAGCTCGGGGCCCAATTGCAAAGTGGGTAAAATTGTCACCAATTTCAGAGGACAACTTTGTAAAATTTTGAACAGTTTTCGAAGACAAATTTTCAAAATTTGTAACCTTTTCCGCGAGCATATTAATAGAGTTTTTAATCTAGTCAGAGGATAAATTGGCACATTTAAAAAAAATACATTTTCCTAATACAAATTTGTCAAATTTTCAAAAATGTTCATGTTATTTTGTAAAATTTTTAACATTTCTCTTTGTTAGTTTTGAAAATATTTTAAAATTGTCATTAGTAAATTTTGAAAAATATTGAATATTGTCCTGTGTAGTTTTTGCAAAATTGTGGATAAGGTTGGCATGTGTAGATTTTGCAAAATTGTGGATAACGTTGGCATGTGTCAATTTTGACATTGTCAGGGAAATTTGTTTAAAAACCTGGAAATGTCAGGGACGTTGAAAATGAAATTTCTGGAGGAACCCTGTGTTTGATTCCTTGTTAGGCAAGTGCCCAATTTTACAGAATCCACTATACATTATTTACCGTCCAATTATTGTATGAGCATACAGGTAGTTTGGTAAACTAGTAAATAAAGCTGGTTTTTCTTTTACCGATATGATGCGATAAATTATTATCTTTTTTTCTTAACCATCAATTGGAATTGGTGAACTGTTTATAATTCTATGAACTTGGTAGGTTCGATCTGAGTATGTGCTGTTCGTGTGAGTGTAATGGGTTAAAATGGCCGTCGTAGAGCAGACGAATTTGTTTAATCGATTCCCCCTTCACATTCGACTCATTCCTTTTTGTAAAAGTACGCACTTAACACTTGCAAACCTCGAGGAATAACATTCGATTTTAAAAAATATACAATATTTATACATGATGCCAATGTGACACTTTGTGACGCACGTTCTACTTCTATAGGAATTGTTAGCTATGAAACCGACTAGATATACTGTATGTACACACAGTTATTGATTACGAGTGTATATGTATAGGCCTTATTGGAAAAATCAATTTCAATTTGTTATAAAAGAAATAACCAAAATAGAATTGAAACTCATTTAAACTAGACGTAGGACTACACCATCTGAATAGAACTATGAAAAATTGTCATCAAATTTGCGATGCGAAAATTGATTCCGCGAATCTGCTAGAGCCTGTACGCCTCTTCGTAAAATATCTGCTGTTCATCGAAATAGAATTGCAGTTTAGCTTCAGCAGTCAAATGTTTTGTGAAACAATATACCACCATTTATGCATAAAATAAATTGAAATTTAGGAATCTCAATGAATGTTTATTAATTTTCTTATAGCTTCACATTGAAAAGCTCTTAAAGGCGGCATTGGACTTTCGGTACAAATTTCAAACATTTGAAAAACGGCATGTACTGCAACATGCCGTTTTTCAATTCCAACGCAGCAAACTGGCCAAATAATGGCATCATTTTTTGGTCCGTTGCCAATAATGACTTCAATTACCATAAAAATGACGTCATTTTCTTTGGTTTTTTTTTCGCCTAAAAAATTACCACTTAGATGTGCCATAAAATGACTGCATTTTTTAATAATTTTCTGCTAAAAAAAAATAGCCACTCAAAACGCGCCATAAAATGACGTCATTTTGTAGTCTTTTTTTTTTTTCGCCCAAAAAATGACCACGCAAAGAGGGCGCTACATAGACGCACAGCGCCCCCAAAAAATGCGGGGTCCGTCTCAAAGGGCTACAAGTAATCCAAATCCAAATCGCTCGATGGTAGAGGGCGCTACATACAATTTCTCTTTCATTTTTTTTTCACACCACATTCTGAAAGGTCGTCATAAAACATTCCCTTTTTTCAGTAAGACTTTGAACTGACGTGATTTTTATGCATAATTACGCCTAAAAGTCATGTCACGCCAAAAAAAAAAAAAAAAAACATTCTAGTTTCTCCTAACAGAGTTTTGTTACAGATAAATCATTGTATTTGTTTCATAAAACTCTGAAAGCATTAATGTAGTTTTAAGAACAGCGTTTATTTAATTTTTCTGCTCGAAATTGGTATTCCAGAACAGGTCGAACCGTGTTATGTTTGGTTAATTCCTATTATTCATCCCATGGGCAAACTTCATTGGGTTTTTTCGGTAATTCCATATCTTCCCAAGGACACACATCATTGTAGGACTTGGATGGTCTTTGTCCAGGCGCATCCTCCATGGTCACACTGCCTCCTTCACTAGGGCTTGGATCTCGGCTGCTGGCACTGGATCGACGAGTGTCCGGATTCAGGCCGGCTCCACTGGCTTGCACCACGTGACTGGGTACTTCCAGAGTAAGATCCATGTTGCGATGGTGACACGGAGTCGTGTTACAAGATTCCGTGGACAGAGCCTTGGGCTTAGACACATTCAGATTTCCGAAATAGCCGCTACCTTTCTCCTTGCAAGATGGCGACGACAGCCTGGAAAACAAGAGGATGATACTTAAGTGACCAGTGGCCGGTGCTGCAACTTGAACATGTGAGCAAGGTAAGCCGTCACGTCAATGTGACAGTGTCTCAAATTTTGTTTTTGGAAATCTCATCAGTATTGTTCCAAATAAAAGTAAAGCTTGCCCATGTGACGTCCTTGTAGCATGCTGTCTAAAATGACGTCAAAAAGACATAATTTTTTGGTCATTTTTTAAAAAAATGACGTCAATATCCAAAAAAATGACTTAAAAGGAGAGACATTTTGACGTTATTTTCGGTCATTTTTTTTTAATAAATGACGTCTTACTGTAATTGACGTCATTTTTTGGTTATATTGCTACGTGATTGCACGAAGGAGCCATTTTGAAAATTAAGCAGTATAATCCAAAAGACCAATTTTCTTGATTTTGTATATAATTGTACAAAAGCAGTTGTAAAGATGCTCTGATAAATATATACTAAGTTTTATACGGCAAACATAATGTCAAAAATTGTTAATAGAAAATTGTAAGGAAGCCATATCATGCTATACAGTACAGGATGTACTGGTACATTACATTCATTCCGGAAGAAGTCCGGTTTACATACAGAACACTGTACAATGTCTCCCTGTTAAGATTATCTCTTAGACCAGACAAAAGGTTTGGTTATAATAAATCTTTTCAATAAACAACTGTTAAAAAGGTTACAAATAATATACAAAGTTTTATATACAGTATTGCGCGCAATATGCTACATTGTTTGCACAAAATAGTAAATACGGTACATGTACAGTAGTATAATAAAAAAAATCCAAGATTGGATGAAACGAGGAGTTAGATCAAAATAACAAATCCGAATATGGTTCTATATTTAACTAGCTGTTAAAAATACGAAATCTGGAATGTATTTTTGACTTCAAATATTTGCAATCTACTCCATTGAATTCTACAATGCGGCGTGACCTTTGAGTGGTGACCATTAATTGGGTCATCTACATTTAAAGTATTTTATTCACTTTTCATAAGCGAATTGTACACGTACGTTCATTGATATTGTCATGATGCCGGTAATGATGAAAATCCGGATTTTGGCATCATTACTAGGATGTGGTTCGGTAATTAGGTGCGTGGTTGTGGATAACGCCATTAATAATGACTATACTGATTGCGCGCATCATCAATTCTGTTATTGGTATTGACATGTAGGTTTTCCCTTATAGACAACACTCTTACTTAAATTTCACGCTCCACGCATACCTAACGCGTTTCCAAGCAAAAATATTCATGCATTCAAATGATCGTGTAACATTTTTTGAGGTAATGTCATTATAGGTGATGGCATTAGTATACAGTTCCCTTAAATTGATTTTCGAAGAGTACTTTTATTGCAAGTAGGCCTACTATAGGCAAAGGTTATTAATGGCGAATTCGACTGGGCACACCGGTGCACACCGGTGTGCACCGGGTGCACGTTTCTGCACCCGTTCCGTTCGG
>JAQGAO010006702.1:0-11994 GCA_034697705.1 Ommatoiulus sabulosus | reverse complement strand
GCAATGTGTGGTCTCGCCCTGGGAGAACGTCCTCAGTGATCAACGTTAGCTCCTATGCCAGGTAAGTATGCTTAAGCTTGGTATAGCTCGGGAAGTCATTCTATCGATTTTTGCACCATCATGTGGTAGCGCTTGGATCAAATTATTTACTTAAAACGCAAAATATAATTGATGCCGCTTTCGTTTTTGTAAAAATACTTTAGATTTTAATTCTTGTATTATTACTTTAACACTATCGAAAATCGGCGTACATAATTATTAATTTCTCGACGAATAATCCGCAAATCGAACGCGTACCTCTACAACTATATGTAAGCCTTGTGGCGGCCTCTGGTGACAGCGAAAGCTAACGGCGTTAAGCCATGAAAGCGCCTGATACTCTGAAAGCTCTTACACTATGGCGCTCTTGCTCAAGAGCACTTCGAAAAGCGCCAACGAGTTCAAATTTTCAAAATACATTCGACGGGAAAAAAACTTGGTTTTTTTTAAATAAAAAATTGATTTTTGTTTTAAGTTTCTCAAAAAAGTCAGCAAGGAAATTTTTTAAGAAACGTTTCTAGTTTTTGGTTTTTAATTTTTTTTTCTAGTGTGTACGTGGGGTTTTAGATCAGGTTAGGTTGCTTTTAGGGCAGTTCAACAAACTCCATATACAGTGAAAGCCGCTTAATTGGATCACGCTTCATTAATCCGATCAGAAATTTTATTCGATCAAAACCCTCAGAACGGATATTTTCCTATATTGCCCTATGTTAAAAAAAAGCCACTAAATTGGATCATCCCATCGCTTAATTCGATCAAACTGCCACATGTCTACATAACGCAAATGCGCGTTATTAAACTTCCCTGACTAGAGACATTTACATGAGGAAATTTAAGGGTATAAACTCTTAATACAATGAAAAATAGGCTGGCAATTAAACAATTTTCTGATATTATATACGATTAAATGTCGATGATATTTCCGAAAAAAGTGCGAGTAAATGTCCCAAAAATATATCATTTTTACTAACGACGTCATCAATTAAAAATTCCGATGACGTCATTCAGAATTATTTCTTGGATGGTGATGTCATTCCTTGTTTGCGAATAAAAATTTCTGATTTTTAGGACGTCCGATTATTTGTCTGTTTATATATTCGAAAAAATGCATAAAAAATTAAGGCATATTTTACGAGAAATATGCCCGATTAAATGGACTAAAAGATGCTCGATTAAGTTAGCAGTTAAGGAATGCCCCAGCAAAGAGTGATGCTCTGGTAATAAATGGAACTCTGATAACGATAGGATGTGAACTTTGTGAATTGCAAATACTTACATAAGTCGCCCTACTTACGAGCCGTATTTCCACTTATATCTTTATCAGAAGATATAAAAACAAATAAAACGAGAATATCTACACACCAACCGAAATATATAAAACATTACCACACCAACAAAACCACTTAAAATTCTAGGAAACTTCATTTTCAAACCCTCTCATCGACAGGTTTCAGTACGTTTACGTGTGAATATAAATAATTATTAAACCTTATAGAACATTCAAACAAAAATTAATCATAACAAACAAGCAACTGCACTTTAAATTATAATATAACAAAACAAAAAACAAACAAAAAAATCTTTTCCAACATTTTTAATAACAATTTTTAGATTCATTTCTTTCAAAACAGGAAAACAAATAAAAATCTAGTAGCAAAGTTGGCAAATAAACCATTTTCAGAAGAAAATTTACATAACATTTAAATTTGAAGAATATTAAATTATTAAATTTAAAACTTTCAAAATTACACCACAATATTTAAAAATGATTCGCAAAACATACAAAAACGAGAATTATATTGCCAGAACAGGTCATATCCAATGATTTTGCACAAGACTCCCAACCACAAAAATTTTTTCCAAATGATTTGACTAAATATGTTGGTAAAGGTGGAACAATGTTGGGATTTTTTTAGAAGTTTTGTATCTTAATAATGTTTGCAACAGCAACAGAATAAACAGTAGTCATCGTCATTTTCAACTTTGGTCTATCGCTCAATTCGACATTTTCTGTTCCCAGAGCTTTCCTTTGATCTAGCAGAATACATTTTCTAAAATGCAACTAGGTCAAGGAAAAAGTAACCTTAGTGTAAATGTACGATTAATACTGACGATGTCAATGCTATTAAAATAGGATAAAACTGGTCTAAATATATAGCTACTCATTAGGCGTATTGAAATATTCAACACTCCCATTTGTAAATACGCGCTTTTATACGCAGTCAATCAATATTTTTCTGAAATGTACGAAACTCCCAATTAAAAATAGCGGGAAATTCACCACCGCAATCGTCTATTACGGAATACATTGCATAAAAACATAAGTTTATAATTTACAGAAACAAAACAGATGAGTACAATATATGTCCACAGAACATTTTCGTGTTATTTAAACAAAAACACTTGACGATTTCATAAGACTGTGAACATTATTGCCTGTTTTTATACCCCTGCTGTTACACAAACACATCATGGAGTTTGTATGTCATTAATCACTGTAGATGCAAATCGAAAACACATTCAGAATACATGTTCAAAGCAGGATTTTATACATTATATTACAGATATAAAACAGTGTTGTATATTGTATACATTACTTTGTATAAGGCCTTGCTTTGAACATGGATTCTGGATGCTCAATATAGAGTCACATATGATCATATACCCTACTAACTCCATGTCCATTCCAACAGACAATTGCAGTGATGTTTTTCCTTCTATTTTTCTGTGAAAGGTATTTTAAGTTCAGAAAATACCTCAGAATTGCATAAAAAGAGCTCATTTACAAATGTGAGAGAAGAATATTTCATTACTCCTAACAGCTTAATATTTAAACCAGTCATAGTCACTGCATGGGAATACAAAAATTCGACCACATGAATCTTGAATTTACGACTGATGTTAGTTGTTCAGAATCTTATTTGCATTCAAGGCGATATATTTTGCCCCATCAAAATATGGCTATGGAAAAAGAAAATGTCGAATTCATCGACAGGCCAGAATTTTAAAATTTTATGATGGAAGAAGATAATTGATGCATGCATCTATCTAACTGCTGCTTAATTGAAATTTCTTATGTTGTTAAATACATCAGTCGAATGCTTTAACAAAAGTTTGTTAACCAGGAAACACATTTTAAATTTAAAGAAAATTATTTAAGTTAAGGGATTTGATGGCTTTTCCCACCGACATGATCGTCCCTTCCAAATGTAAATGATTTCTTTACCATGATGTACTTATGTTTTTTCTGAACTTATTTTTTTCCTGATTGAAAACTGGAATCATACTGCATGGCTGCAAACTGAATAATTTAATAAAACAAATTTCAAAAAATTAATTTTCATTTACATCTAACAATAGATATTAAAGGTTTTTAGCAAGTCATTTTGACTGAAAGTTCCACTTCAGTTGAATTTAGACGGCATTTTGGGAACAATTTTTTCAGAATTTATGAACACAAGATTTTCGAGATAAGTATCGAGTTGCTTAGACATTAGATTAGCAGAATACTTTGCAGATCATTGATCAAGGAGCGAGGTGTAATTGTAAAACGTTAATTACAATACGACTTCATAAGCATCAAAGCTTGTAAAATCGTATAGATTAACATATTAACAATAGCTGTGAGCGTACCCTAATAATTTTTGGAAGCTAATTTGCACAAATATATTGCCTATATAAGGCAGCTATAGTGATCGATGCAATATATGCAGCTACAACTATTCTTTTAGCATTATGGTAATTAACTTGTCATGTTCTGAATTTCTTCCTATTCTTCCTTATCTTCGTTGTCCCTACAATTTTCCGACATGTTTCTTGTGACGGTCCTCTGTTCTGTCTCCCTTATTCTTCCCCTTCTCCACAACATCGTCCTCCAAGCTTTCCACGCCTTCCTTTGGTCTTTCTATTGTGACACGTGGCTGACGGAATGATGCATTTCCAATCACTTCTTATGAACAAGAATTTTGCAAATCTGTCCTCAAAACGTTTTCAAACCCATTGTTTCCCAATCCAAATAGCATTGCTACAATGCTATTTGAAACATTGCAGGTTACAATGATTGCAGAAGTCTTATACAATTGGCTTTTCAGGCAAAAAGGCTAATGCCAACGCTTCATTTTGCAATGATTTGTTCGATTCATCTGGAAAATGATGCGATCAAGAAAATAAGGAATATGCTATTCTGTAACTGGAGAAGAAGTCTAACTGATATTAAGTCTAGCAAGTAGCAACTTACCAAATCTTCCGAATCCGCCAAGTTTTAAATCATGAAGGCTAGTGCAAGAATGATGTGAAACATTATATGAACATCAGATTTTTTTTTATCCATTTTCGATAACCTACATGACATTCATTATCTTCCTGTCTTGCTTTGCAAAGGGTGGATATCATTTTAAGAAGAACGTGATGGCGTCAAAGATGTAAAGTTCAAATAAAACTATCTTTACTGTCTGTTACCATAGTCACCCATTGTTCGTTATCCAATGATAAATAAACGCTGACTAAGGTGCGCAACTTAAGTGGAACTGCCACGTCGACAATCTGTTATACTAATTTTAACACAGTTAAGAATCCAGAATACGGCTATTTTTATTTAGAATAATTATCTATTAGTGTGTGTAAATACTGTAATGCAAATTTAAACTTCTTTTTTACTTAGACTGGTATTAATATCAGTTATTTAGTCTACTTGGTTTCTTGGATGCATTGGCAATGATATTTAATAATGCGATTATTTCTGATCTTTATGCAATGTTTAAACATTGAGATATTCACTTTAATTGTTTGCTCTACTTATTAAAAATCATTCGTAAGAAGAAATCAAAGATTTACATTACCAATAAAAATAAATAAAGAAATAAACTTTTTAACAAGTTTTATTAACAAATCTTAAGTTCCTTATACAATTTTTTTTAAAAAAAATATATATATATATAATACAAAGTTACAATGAAACTATTTGCAAACAAAGTTTATATAACATTTACATGTTTAATAACAAATTAAACTCAAAACCGCTCAAAAATTTCACAACAAAACTTAAAATAAAAAACCGCAAAACATTCATTAAAAATTAAACAAGAATTCGATCACATGTCCAATCCAACGATTTATGCAAGACTCCGAAACATGCAATTTTTTTTCCAAATAATTTATTTGAGTATTGAACATGAAAAAAGTGGAAAAACGGTTGGGATTTTTGGAAGTATTGTATCTTAATATTTGTAACAGCAACAGAAGAAACAGCAATGCCGCAACGTCGTACAGCTCTAGGACAATTTTTTTTTTTCATTTTAAACTTTGATCTATCATTCAATTCGACATTTCCCTTTCCAAAAGCTTTGCTTTGATCTCGTAAGATACATTTTCTGGACTGCAACTAGGGCAAGGAACAAGTAACTTTAGTGTAAATTACACGATTAATACTGACGATTTCAATGTTTTAAAAGAGGATACAACTGGTTTAATAGCTACTCATTATGCCTACTGGAGTATTTAACACTTCCATGTGAAAATAAGCACTTTTATACGCAGTCAATCAGTATTTTTCTGAAACGTACGAAACTCCCAAATAAAAACAGCAGGAATTGCACCACCGCAATCGTCTATTACGGAAGACATTGCATAAAGTCAGAAGTTTATAGTTTACAGAAACAAAACAGATGAGAACAAAAATGTCCACAGAAAATCTTGGTGTAATTTAACCAAAAACACTTGACGATTACACAAGACTGTGAACATCATTGCCCCTATACTCCTGTTGTTATACAAACACATCATGAAGTTGGTATGTCATTAATCACTATACATGCAAATCAAAAACACATTCAGAATACATGTTCAAAGCAGGATTTTATGCAGTATATTACAAATATAAAACAGTGTTGTACATTGTATACAATACTTTGTATAAGGCCTTGCTTTGAACATGGATTCTGGATGCTCAATAGAATCACATATGATCATATCACCTATACTAACTCCATGTCCATTCCAACAGACAATTGCAGTGATGTTTTTCCTTCTATTTTTCTGTGAAAGGTATTTTAAGTTCAGAAAATACCTCAGAATTGCATAGAAAAGAGCTCATTTACATATTGAAGAGGGGAATATTTCATTACTCCTAACGGATTAATATTCTAATCCATGTCAATAGTCACTGGTAATAAAAAAATTCGCCCACATGAATCTTGAATTTACTACTGATAATAGCTGTTCGGAACCCTATTTGCAATTCAAGTCGATTTATTTTATACTCCATCAAAGTATGGAGATTGAAAAACAAAATGTCGAATTGATTGATAGACCACAGTTTAAAAAGAACACATTTACACATCAAGCATGATGTCAGATACTTCATATTATCTCAATGTATTTAAGTTATCTATTGGAGCATTATTGATGCATGTAATGTATCTCGCTTATTGTTGTTTAATTGAAATTTCTGAGTTTGACATCAGTCGAATGCTTTAACAAAGAATGTTAACCAGGAAACAAATTTTAATTTTAAAGAGAATTATTTAAGTTAAGGGATTTGATAGCTTTTCCCACCGATATGATCGTCCCTTCGAGATGTTAATGAACACTTTACCATGATGTATACTTATGCATTTTCTGAACTTTAGAAACATTTCCGTGACATTGAATCTGCTTTAGAGTTGCAGATTGATGGCACATGCAGCTAATTCTCCGTGAATGTTTTTTTTTTTAAAATATAAATTAAAAAAAACCGAATTTCATTAAGTTATTTACATGATTAGATATTAAATAGTTTTTTAGCAAGTTATTTTGAATATGAGTTCATACTTTGACAAATCAACAGTCCAAGAACGAGGCATGACAATAGCAATCTTTATAATTTGACTTAATAAATAACTAAGCTGCCTATAGAAACAATAGCTGCTAGGGAAATTAGTTTTCTGATAATTTTGGAAACTAATTTTCACAAATTGATATCATTGGCAACTACAGTGATCGATGCAATATGTGCAACTAAAATAATTTTCATATATTTAAATGCCTCACTTTCTTAACTTTATGATAACTTATATTCTACAACTAAATTTCGTCCTATTCTTTCATGCCTTGTCTTTGTTGTCCTTTCAATCTTCAGGCATGTTTCTTGTGACTGTCCTCTGTTTTGCCTCCCTTTATTCTTCTCCTTCTCCACAACCATGTCCTCCCAGCTTTCAACGCCTTCCTTTGGTCATTCTAGTTTGACATTTAGTGGCTGACGGAATGACGGATTCCATTTACTTTTTATGAACAAGAATTTTTCAAATATGTCCTCAAAACGTCTTCAAACCCATCGCTTTCCAATCCAAATAGTAATGTTACAATGCTATTTGAAACATTGAAGGTCACAAAGATTGCAAAAGTCTTTTGCAATTGGCTTTTTCTGGCAAGCCATTAACTTCAACTAGCATGGACGAAGGCTAATTCCACCGCTTCATTTTGCAATGATTTGTTTGATTCATCTGAAAAATGATTCGATAAAGCATATAAGGAATCCTATTCAGCTGGAGAGGAAGTCTTAACTTTTGTTAAAGCCTTTAACAACTTACCAAATTTCCCGAATCCGCCTGGTTCGAAATCGTGATGGTTAGTGTAAGAAGGACGTCAAACATTTTCAACTACATTAAACAAACATCTGAATTTTTTATACTTTTTTGATAACCTACATTCGTTATCTTCCTATCTTGCAATTGGCGGATATCATTTATGAAGAACGTGATGGCGTTAAAGAAGTAATTAGTTCAAAAAAAGACTATCTGTCTGTTAGTATATAGTCACCTATTGCTCGTTATCAAATGATAAATAAACGCTGACTAAGGTGCACAACGTAAGTGGAACTGCCACGTCGACTATTTGCTCTTCTACTTTGAACAAAACTAAAGTTCCAAATTACAGTTATTTTTATTCAGTTAGTTAGTTATTAGTATGTGTAAATGCAACTTGTTATGCATATTGTACATGCAAATTTTATCTTCTTTTGGACTTCGACTGGCTAGTTCGAGTGTGCTAGTTTTCTCAAATACATGGCAACAGTGTATGGCAATGTTATTTAATACGCAATTATTTATGATATTTATGTAATGTTTAAACATTGAGATATTTAGTTTTAATTATTACTCTACTGGTTTAAAAACATTTTCAAGACGAAACCCGAGATGTAGATTATCAACAAAAATGAATAAACAAAATAAACTTTTTAAACAATTTTATTAACAAATTTTAGGTTCATTATACATTTCTTTTAAAGAAGAAAACAAATCAAATCTAGTTCAAATTTACAACTAAACTATTTGAAGAAGAAAGTTTACATAACATTTTTATTTGTAAATAATAATAATTAAACTAAAAATTACAACAAAATTTAAAATATGAACGCAAAACATATACTTTAAAAAAAGAAAGAAGAAGTAGCGTCAGACACGCCCAAACCAAAGATTTTGCCCAAGCATCCCAATCATACAATTTTTTTTTCCAAGTGATTTATTTGAATAATTATGATGGAAAAGATGGAACGATTGGTATGAATCAGTTGCGACTTCTGGAACTTTTGTATCTTAATAATGTTTGTAACAGCAACAGAAGAGCCAGTAATTTTGCAATGTCGTACAACTCTGGAAAAAAAGCGTTTGGTTCATTTTGTACTTTGGCCTATCATTCAATTCGACTTTTTCTGTTCTCAGAGCTTTGCTTTGATCTAGCAAAATACATTTTCTAGACTGCAACTAGGGCAAGGTACAAGTAACCTTAGTGTAAATTCACGATTAATACTGATGATATTAATTTTAAAAAGAGGATAAAAGTGGTCTAAATAAAGCTACTCATTAGGCGTACTGGAATATTCAACACCCATATGCAAATGGGCGCTTTTATACGCTTTCCATCAATATTTTTCTAAAATGTACAAAACTCCCAATACTCCCAATTAAAAATAGCAGGATTTGCACCACCGCAATCATCTATTACAGAAGACATCGCATAAAATTCAGAAGTTTATAATTTACAGAAACCGAACACAAAACACAAAAACTGAACATCATTGCCTTTCTTATACCCCTGATGTTATACAAATACATCAAGGCGTTGGTATGTCATTAATCACTATATATGCAAACCGAAAGTACATTCAGAATACATATTCAAAGCAGGATTTTATACAGTATATTACAGATATAAAACAGTGTTGTATATTGTATATTTTACTTTGTATAAGGCCTTGCTTTGAACATGGATTCTGGATGCTCAATAGAATCACATGTGATCATATCATGCACCAACTAACTTCATGTCCTTTCCAACAGATGATTGCGGTGACGTACTTCCTGCTATTTTTCTGTGAAAGGTATTTTCAGTTTAGAAAATACCTAAGAATTGCATAGAAAAGAGCTCATACACATATCGAAGGGAGGAATATTTCATTACTCTTTTTAACGAGTTAATATTTAAACCAGTCATATTCCATGGTAAAAACAGAATTTTACTACATGAATCTTGAATTTACGACTGCTGTTAGCTGTTCGGAACCCTATTTGCATTCAAGACGATATTTTTTTGCTTCAACAAAGTATATATATTGCTATGAAAAATGAAAATGTCGAATTAATTGACAGGCCAGAGTTTAAAAAGCACAGTTACAAATCAAAGATGGTGCTACATGCAACATATATCTTCTCAATATATATTTACATTATATAATGGAAAAAGTTGATGCATGCATCATCTCTAAACTGTAAGAAAGTTTTTAACCAGGAAACAAATTTTAAATTTAAAGAACATTATTTAAGTTAAGGGATTTGATGGCTCTTCCCATCGATATGATCGTCACTTCCAAATGTAAATGAACCTTTTCCAATGATGTACTTATGTATTTTCTCAACTTTAGAAACCTTTCCATGATGTTGAATCTTATCCAGATTTGCAGACTTCTGACACATGCAACTAATTCTCCGTGGATATTTTTCCTGATTGAAAACTGCATGGAATCATACTGGTTGCAAACAGATGAATTAATAAAACGAATTTCACAAGTTATTTCCAATTGCATGCAAGTAACAATAGATATTCAAGTTTTTAGAAAGTTACTTTGATTGAGACTTGGACATTAGATTAATTTGCATAAATCTATACCATTGTCAACTATAGTGATCGTTGCAATATTCAACAAAAACTATTTTCCTATAATTAAATGCCTCACTTTCTTAGCTTCATGGTAATTTAACTTATTCTACAACTGAATTTCTTCCCATTCTTCTATGCCTCGTCTTCGTTGTCCATCCAATCTTCAGACATGTTTGTTGTGACTGCCCTCTGTTCTGTCTCCCTTAATTCTTCCAAGTCTCCACAACCTTGTCCTCCCAGCTTGCCTCACCTTCCGTTCATAATTCTAGTGTGACACGTGGCTGACGGAATGATGGATTTCCATGCCCTTCTCATGAGCAAGAATTTTGTAAAACTGTCCTCAAAACGTTTTCAAACCAAAATAGCATTGTTTTAATGTCAATTGAAACATCTTAGAGTAACGATGAATGAAGAGGATTTATGCAGTTGACTGTTCATTGGTCAACCATCAACGTCTGGCAAAGCCTTCAACTTCCACTAACATGGACGAAGTCTAATGACAATGCTTCATTTTGCAATGATTTGTTCTATTCATCTGAAAAAACGATTAGATAAAGTAAATGAGGAAGACTACTCAATAGTTCCTAAATTTAATCAGCCATGACTGGCTTCCTTTCCTATCCCATCCTCCTCTTTAAGGTCCCATATTACGGGAAATATAATTTAATTGTAGTGTTGGGATCCATCACTAAGGATCCCCCCTGCCAAATGGTACAAATCTACTTACTACAGGGTAAAGAATTGAAATTGAAATATACATGTATTACTCACCTTTGGCAGGTGAGGGCAAAATTTCAGACTCATCAACACTCTCGCGATCAAATTTGTTCATGCACAATTAGGAAATACATGTATTTGAAACGACAAGAGTATTCCGGTAAAGGTTTGACAATTTGGAACGATGTTGGACAATTAAAAAAAATTAGAAAACGCTGGAAACGTTGATGAATTAAAAAATACTTCGTGTGAGTTTCTGAAAATATTAAAGAGGAATGTAAATAGAACTACAGTATCTTTGGCGGGCCCCCCTACCGCTCTCTAAGATTAAGGACAGCTAATTAATGCTCGACAAGATTTAGCATAAAAAGTCAGTTTAAATGTTGACACAAAAGTAATATTTATTATAGAAAACTATATGGACCCGCCTCGTCAGCCTCCTTTGTGAGGGTTATGCTACAGAGTGTAATGGAAAGAATGATGAATTACCTATAGTAATAAAGAAAGGTCAAATGGGAAGCCGTCAAATGTAACACGCTGCTCATATACAGTCTAGACGCCTGTAAATGCACAATTTATTTTCTTCAGATTCTGATGCCTACAGTATATTATATACCTGCCAACTGGTCCTTTTCAAACGTGCAATTCTATACATCACTTAATTTACCGCGGGCGCGTGCCTAGTGACGCGGATTTCTATAAATCCATACGGTTATATTATTGTTAAATGCAAAAATCATACAAACTTACAATTTCATTTCATTGTCTTCAATCGATTCTCGTTCCCAAGCTTGTTTTCATACGACGTTCGGCATAAGCATTCAAAAATAACCCGCAACTATTGTTATTTCGAGAATTCTAGAAATACGAGGACCCAGAATTAATTTTTCATTTGCATCATGAATTCCCACTCGCTAGAAGAAATGCCGTTGTCACGTGACATGCAAATCAGAGCGCCTCAAAAGTACATTTAGTTAGTCAAAACATAATAGGCGATATTATTAAAATACAAATATGCAAAGGTCATTTTGAAAAGCCAAGCCAAGTGACCAAATCCTGAATAGTTTAGTTTAGTTTATTAGAGAGTGTCAGCTACCCGTTAATGAA